>JAOUQT010077911.1:0-32220 GCA_025769995.1 Xyliphius kryptos
CCCCCCCCCCCCCCCCCCCCCAGCGACCCTAGTAAAGAATTAAAATGAAGATCATTCTAATCTGTGGTGGTTCTCACTACAAATTGAAGGGGATTATAAAACAGGAAGTTCCGGACCTTAAATCTAATTCGCTATGCGGTTTGTCCAGCCAAGACACACATTACATTATTTTTTTTAATAAACTGCATTTTGTAATTAGTTTTTAATTGAATTTTGAGTATTTAATGGTTAGCAAAACCGGAAATGTGGTACTCGGCGATCAGCGTTCACAAAACCAGACTAGATTACGTCACGGTTTATTAGTGATTTTGTTTTAAATAAACGCATTTATAAATTAAATCTTGTTTTTTATTATAGTGTGTTTGTAACCGTTTGGTTATAAAGGCAATAAGACACTCGAGGTTATGCATCATTGTGAAAAAACTGGAAAGAGGTGTAATGCCAGTGCTTTGAGTCATGATTAATTACACCTCTTTCCCATGATTTAGTCACAATAATGCATGACCTGTCGTAACTTATTGCTTTATTAACAACCAGAGAAAGAAATATTAGAGACCAATATTAATTGCATCTGTAAAACAAGTGGAGCTGCAGAAATAGACAATGTGTGTAGAAACAAGACTTAACTTATGGACCAGACAGTTTAATACCAACACAATACACCGTCCGTTTAGATCCTCAGTGCTGATACTTATCTCTCCACCCGACTGTTATTCTAAAGATTTAAATATCTAAAGCAAGTAGACATAACACACCGATAATCCTGCTTTGTGAGACTTGCCTCATAAGACAACCAGACATTTTTCACCACTCACATCTCTTGTCTGTCACTATGACGTCTTGCTCGGTCTTGCTCTTGGGCTTTTGTATCGGAGTGTGATGAAATGTCAGAGTTGTGACAGAAAATCCACTGGTGAAGAGTGTCGTTGGATGTGGAGGATGGCATTATCAGTAGATTAGTGAGTGACAGCCAGGTTGTGCTCTCCTGAAGGTTAGGCGTGCCGTTTCATTGCCCTCCTTTTCCTGCTGTAGTAGTGACCTCGGTCAGGCTGCCTGGAAAAATTCATTATGTAGTTTTGTTTACGTGAGCTGGTGCAAGAAATGGTGTTAGGATGAAAAAGGAAAAAAATGAAGGGTCGTTAGTACTGTTCAAGTTATTGGATAATCAATACAGATTTTCAGTAGCTATTCCATGCACATTTACCATCAACTTTTTTTTTATAAAGAACACTAACTTTTTATTTTATTTTATTTTATCCACTCATTATAATTACACACTATAGTCAATTTGTTTCTCATTTAGAGATAAACTTGGTCACACATTTCCCTCGAATTGAGACATAACCTTGAAAAATCACTGGTTTATACAACGAAATTACTAACTGGATGGTTATGAGGTCAGAATACAGGGTTAGCCATGATACATCATCTCATTAAGCTATAAATGTTAAAAGCATTGCTCAAGTGTCAACATTGGTAACTTCATTGACCTAGGGATGTAATCCCTCAACCTTTAGATTGACGGCCCAACACTCAAGCCACTAAGGTTACCCATCCTTGTGTTAGAGGTTTTGCAGTTAAGAAGCAATTCACAGTTTCAGCACTGGACAGCTCTTAGTCTTTGGATGAGAAATGGTTGAGTTCATATTAAGATTCCTGTCTTTATTAAAAAATAATTATTTGGGCTAATCTGTGACTTCACTGCGATCTCACTGACACTTTCTATGAATCTGGTATTCATAATGCATTATGAGGTAATTCATAAATTGTTATAAAATATTCATAATGGTTTATAACATTTGTTGTGGCACTTTGTTGATGTACAGAGATGTTTATAAATAATCATTGTTTAACAATTATTGTTTAATAATCAGTGACATAATGCAATGTAATATGAACTTATTTAAACTTCTAATTCTTTATATGTTTAGACATTCTAACGAGATGATTACACTTATTAAATTCTGTAAAGACTATATTCTATATTACACAATCTCAAAGACGTAAATAATGACAAAACTTTATGTCTGTGAAGAAAGCTTATAAGCTTTTATAAACACTTATAAAGTGTTTTTAGGAAAAGCACTGGTTTATATAATAAGTTAATTAACAGTTAAAATATATAATTTATAATGTATTATGTCACTTTGTGTTATAATGCCTTATGGCATGTTCTTATAACACTTTATGGGTGTGGTTATGTACATCTATGGAGCTGTGAAAAGTATTATAAAGCATTATACTTTATAAAGCTTTATAAGTGTGTTGATAATGCAGTATATTTACCGGATTTATGTAAATTGTTACCAAGATTTCTACTAAAACTCAAAAGGAAACACTTGTGAGACTGAGGTCTTTATCTCAGGAGCATTAGTTACATTTGATTTTATTGTTGTCCAGGAGACACTACAGAGAAATTAAAGAGATTTTTGAGTTTTCTATCTTATCTATGTGTGTTATGCTGGCACCGGTAGATCGGACATGGCAGTACAGCTGGACTATGAATAATCACCAGCCAAATCCAGCTAGCAGCATTCTGCAGGCAATGAGTGTCCTTTAAGACAGCGGTTCTGAAAAGTCGGTCGCGGACATGTTCTGATTAATGCATTCCTTTACCTCTCAGCAGGAGAACTATTATGTGCAATTTTGTTTAGTGCAGCATTTCTTAAACAGTGGGTCAGACAATCTTGACATCGACAAACTGTTCATGTAGATGCAGCAAACGCTTCTCTCGAACAGTTGTCTTAAGTAGTCTGCCTGACCTGAGCTTGTCATGAACATCACCAGTTCCTTGGAATCATTTTCTTATCCTCTCTACTTGACGTTTGGACACATTAAATATGTCTACCATTTCAGCAGCAGACTGGTGATTGAGGCTTTGGCATGTTGTCAGAGGTCAGGTTGCACTTCACATGAAAGTATGGTGTGCTGGGGTTCCTTTTTATACACACTTGGGAATGTGTTCATTACATTATTTGTTTCAGATGACACGCTAATCTGTGACTGGTTGAATCACACGACAAGACTTTTGTCTTTGCAAACACAGATGTTATAGGCTTTTCCAAACTGGACATCAGTGCACTTTTTAAAGTTTCATTTTGCACCCAGTTTTAATTTAAAAGCCTTTGAAAATAAATGTTACTATATATTGTAATGATTAATTACAAATATACCATCATAACCAATTACATACCATCTTAAATTACTATATCCTAATGTGACAAGAATTTTTTCAGGGACAGTAGATAGGGGCAATTCATATTGGTGTGGCAAAGTGGTTAGCACATTCACCTCTTAGTGTGGAGGATACAGCTCCGAATCCCAATTGGGTGTTTCCATGTTTTGTATTTCACATGTCCATGTGGGCTTTCTTTTAGATTTTCCCCCACCGTCCAAAAACATGGATTTAAGGTAAATTGGCTGCTCTAAATTACCCCTATATAGTGTTTGTAAGTACCCAGCGATAAATTGTAGTGTCTTGTATTGGGTGTCTGTCCAGCACTTGAAAGGTTCTGCCCTGGATGGGCATGGGGAACCACCCCGGGACCCTAGTAGAGGATCAACTGTGAGAGGAACCCTAAGAAAACCTATATCACATGGGGAGAACAAGGAAACTTCACCAAAATCCTGGATCCCTAGCACCATTAGTGGAACAAGCTCATCACCAAACCATGCATTTAAAACAAACAATAGATGTGTACATTCATGCATGCATACAGCAGACTGTGATACATGCACATGCCTCTTTAAAACTGTGGTGTGTGAGTGTGTTCGTACATGGTCTGTATTATGTGGGGTTAATTGGTGAGTCCCTGCTGTCTTTTTTACCCCAACAACTCATCGACATTCACAAACCAATTGATCACTAGCCTGTTGCAACAGGTAACGAATGCTTATGAATTTAATGCGATCACGAAGTCTGAGTGCCCGCTATTAAGTCTGTTAGTGGAATCTGCCATGTATTGCTTAAAATGACACAATGACTTGTAATACAAAAAAACTTTATGAAAATGGTCAAGACATAATGATTTGTTTGAGAAAAGGAACTGACCTGATTCTTTAACCACATCAATGTTTGAGAGAAAATACAGAAAAAAAGGGATTCAAATACTGAGTGTACAGGACACAAACATTATTTAATGTAACCAGCGTAATGTACATGAGTAATGCTTTAGCAGGACAAGTAACAGATGAGCATTTAAATAACAACACTTTAACTAACAAAATATTTCTTTCCGAACAATGACACCTGCATTAAGTACAGTTATCAAAGTTTTATATTCTGCAAATTAAAGACAATATTCATTATCTTTTGCTCAATCCTATATTAGGGACTAGGGTCGTGGGATGTGGTGAGTTATCCGTGCCCATCCAGGGGAGAATGTTCCTGGCGCTGAGCCGATACACCCAGGATGGGACTCCAATCCAATCTTGGACACTCACTCACTCGCGCGCAATCCATATTTTTGGACTGTGAGAGGAAACTGAAGAACCCAGAGAAAACCCACATGGACACAGAGAGAACATGGGAACTTCACTGTAGATCATGATTCGAATGTGGATCCCCATTACTGAAAGGCGGACGTCCTAAACACACACCACCCCAAAGGAAAAGATGCTCTGGACAAATAATCCTATCTCATTATATTCTGCTTAATCCTCTAATAGGGTCAAAGGGTTGTTGCCCATGTCCATCTTGGGGAGAACGTTTCAGATGCTAGGACAGGATGCCAATCCGAGCCAATACTTCATATGATGGCTGACGGCTCTTAGTTTCGTTTTCAGTTTATTCCCGGTCTTGTCCTGTCTGAGCCTCATGTTGTTAATTGGGCCTTGTTTCAGTTTAATGTCTTGTCATTATCTTCAACTGTGTTTAATCCGTCACGTGTCTCACCTGCCCTTTATTTAAACACCTTTCCCCTGTTCGTGTTTGCTCCGTTTTTGTGTGCCATGTTCCACGTTGTCTCTACATTAAAAACCCTGTTTATTTTTACACTTTTATTAGTTTTTGCACCACAGAGATGGTTCCGGATCATGACACAAAGTGATAAATTTGAATCAAAAACAGATGGAGAAAAATGTGAATTCTGTTGAATTTAAATGTATATATTTTATTTATATAAGCCACACGGTGGCTTAGTGGTTAGCATTTTTGCCTTTCAGTGCTGGGAATTTCTGTTTCAAATCCATATCTGTGTGGAATTCTCATGTTCTCCCATGTCTGTGTGGGTTTCCTCCGGGTTCTCTGGTTTACTCCCACAGTCCAAAACACTTATTTAGGATAAATTGGCTGCTCTGTCCTGGGTGTATTTGCCCAGCACCTGAGATGTTCTCCCTTGGATGGGCATGGGGAACCCACCCCCCGCAACCCTAGTACAGGTATATGCGGAAGATAATGAATAAATATTCAGTTTGTTTTCTATAAAAGTGGATTTTGACTTAATAACCACACAAAAATGAGGGCCCCGGGCTGAGACCAGTTGAGAACCCATGGTTTAGTCCATAAACAGATAAAATCCCAATTGGGAAGGAGTTTTCCTTTATAATTACTTAAAATCTGTTGAATCTTAGCTTTTGTATATCATCTGTACTTTGTGTAGCTAAAGGTGATGTAAGCAAAGCTTAAACTCAAACAAAAAGAACTTACAGAACAACTTCTACGTGGTCTAGAGCCCACTGGTCCTTTCCTGCACCACCATGACGTGGCTGCCACCATCGCAACTGCACTCCTTTAACCCGTGCTTCACTAGATAGGAAAAAACAATGGCAACAAAGGAAAAATGAAAATATTGAAAATATGAACTGTAAAGTATACACATTAGGGTAAGTTTGGACATGTCCCCTTCTTGCTCCATTATTTATTTTCTCCATGTGGCGCGAGGGCGTGATGGGCGTGGTCGGTACACGGGAGCAGGGTTCGAGAGGCGGGCCCTGTGAACGGTCGCACCTGTCTGAGGACGAGATGACGTCTAATTGTTTCTCTAATCCAAACAGTAAAAAGGACCCGGAAGTGGAGGAACAAGAGAGCTGGCGTGACGAGAGAAACGGAACGCAAGGGCTCAGTGTACATGAGTACAGAAGGAGTGAATAAAAGTGATCTTGTGCAATATACACAGGTGTACTGGGAGTTTGTCCTTACCCCACGACCAGGGAACGTCACACTCCACTTCCCATGTAAATGGACTTTGCAGTTTTACAATTACAGACTGTAATACATCTGTTTTCTGTTTTTGTTTGTCCGCTGTTGGTTCTCTGTTCTCTATTGGTCAAGGAACGCCACAGAATATAATTGGGTGTTGTATTGTTTATTGTCAGTTCTTCAGTGACACTGATGTAGTGAGGGGATTTTAGTGCAGCTCTGTGGTGGTACTATTGGGGTTCTGACCATAACAAGAGAGTAAAGGGGGACTAACACAGTATGTACTGTAGGCCGCAAACAAATGGACATCAGTCTGTAGTTGTAGAACTACAAAGTCCATCTTTACAGTAAGTGGAACTGATACAATAAATTAAAAAGAGGGTGTGGGGTACTGTATGTGTAAATACAATTTATAGTCAATTACTGGTTGTCTGTAGCAGTGATGTGTTTGAAACTTACAGTGGGATATTGTAGGAGACTCTCTGAGCTTTGAGAAAGTCTTTAGGTTGGTGCTGAGCAATAACGTGCCAACTCACTCCATTATTAACGCTGTACTGAAGCAATACGGCACGGTCCAATGAATCAGGCTGATCTAGAGCAGAGTTACAGCTGTCTGTCTGAGACATACTGCCAATCTGCAGCACAAACATGATCATGCTGTGGGTAAACGAGAAATACAGGAGAAAGAGGGGACAAGAAGTAGAATTAGGTTTCAATGATATACCTTTATAACTTTTTTAAATAACTTTAAAAATATTAAAAATGTAATCTCAGCTCATTATCTTCCACTTAATCCACTACTATGATCGCAAGGTTCCCTATGCACAGCCAGGAAACATTTTGGATACTGAGCAATTACATTTAGGACAGGTCACTCACACAGACACACACACACACACACACTATACAGGGACAATTTAGATTAAGGGGCAATTTAGAGCAGCCAATTCACCTTAAATCCATTTTATTTGGACATCGGGATGAAACTGGAGAACCCAGAGAATGGGGAGAACATGGAAAATCCACCCAGATTGGGATAAGAACCTCAGCACTGAGAGGCGGATGTTCTAACCACTACGCCTTCGTTGCTATATTTTTTTGGTCTGATGTGTCTGTCTGTGTTCTCAACATCGTGCTTTGAAGACAACAACAAGGACACTGCAGAGTTTTATATACTTTTTACTACAAGGAAGCAGCTCATGATGTCTCACCACCTGAAGGTGGTTCGAGCAGCGTCACCAGGGTTTGCTAGAGAGAGAGTGGTTAGGATGTGTGGAAGAACCTTATATTTAAATGATATATGTGTTATTTTCCTCTCAGTTCAAAGAAATGTATATTTCCAGAAAAAAAACACACCAAGAAGTAATAACATGTAATTAACCGTTTACCACCAATTGCATTAAACGTCATCAGATGCCTGTACCAAGATGAAATTAGTATCATCATATTCTGTACCTGGCTCTCGTCAGGTCCAGAGGTTTGGTGACGGCTTGCCGCAGTTTGCATCCATTGAAATAAATTGAGTCTCCGTGAGCATGTGGAGAAAGTTGCCCGCATCCACTGCCTACAATCCCACCTTGAACCATGCTCCATCTGTCCTCTGACACAAGACCGGACTCAAAGTTATCCTTGATGATGTTGGGAAGGTCGATGCTCCACAGGGAACAATCATCACCTGTATAAGAGTAGAAATTTAGTTTTTTAATTTATGTAGAGCTTTTTACAAAAGTAAACTGTCTCAAAGCTGCTGTACTGTGTTCTTTACAGTGTTTTACGTCTGAAACCTCAAAGAACAAGCCTTGGCGACAAAGGCGGAAAGATCTCCTTGGTGTGGTTGTTTTTAAAGGAAGTAACCTTGTAAGGACTGGGGCTCAGTGGGAGATCCTAATCCAATATAAGGTGGGTGATGGGGTGCTGATAGCTGTCCTTGCATTAATATAGTGAAGAGTGGGGAAACACTCTGGACAGGTTACCACTCAGTCACAGGACAGACACACCTACATCTCATTTCATCTTCTGTTTAATCTTCTACTGAGTGTGGGGGGAGGTCGCATGCCCACCCAGGGGAGAACATTTGGGGCTCTGGGCAGATAAACCTAGGAAAACTCAGGGTAAGGAGTAGAGGTAATGCCCAGAATGAGGTGAGGAAATCAATTGAGGAAGTGAGGGCCAGCAGAGCAGTGGGAACAAGGAACCAAGGTGCATGGACCAGATGGGAGCAAGCTGTAGAGAGGACTATCTCGTGCAGAGCCACACCGCCTCAGGTTCCGCATACAGGCAGTCCTTTACAGTCCTTTCAACCTGCACTGCTGGTTCGATTGACACACCAGCATGTCCCTTGTCTCAGGAAATGGGAACCCTTGAGCACATTATATGTCGCTGCCAAAAAGAGCTGACAGAAGTTTGATAACGATGGTGGCATGACCAAGTGCTTAAGATCATTGCAGAAACCATCAACAGTGTCATCGCCAGCTGTCGAAAAGCAAGGCCTGTGAAGAAAACTACATTAGGGTTCAGGAGTAGCTAAGAACACCCAAAGCAACACCAGGGCTTTTTAACGCTGCACAAAGCTGCAAGTTCCCCCAGCATGTTGTTAGGACCACACTCAAACCTGACATCATACTGTTGTCAAGGGCAAGAAAGAATTTTGTTAACAGTGCGATGGGAAGAACACATGGAGGAGGCTTCGAGCAAAAAAAGGAAAAACAAAAATTTCTAGCCAGCAATTGCCACAGTCAATGCAGGGGTACAAGATGCATGCCTGTGGAGGTTGTGTTAAGAAGTGCACTATTCAGTGCCTTCTTTACACATGTGTTTTGTTCCCTTTGTTTGTTTTTCCGTTTTGGCGGCCCCTGGTGACTCCTGGTGGTAGTGACTTGAGACGTTCTCCAGCCTATCAGAGGGTTCCAGCACACACCTGCAGCTCATCAGGAAGCCAATCAGACAGAGCTTAAAAGAGGCTGCCTTGGGCCTGTCTGGTTGCTGTTTCATTTTAGCTTCAAGCCTGGTAAACATCCCAACCTTGATGCCGCTGCTTCTTCTACCTGGATGGTGTTGTGATAGTGTTAAGTGTATCGTGGCCTTAACATTAATTTATTATTTGCTCTCATTTTCAAGTCTGCTGCTGAACCCCAAAAAGGGCTCTTATCCTCTGAAGACTGTGCCTTCTTGCCTGAAGTGTTGTCTCACCTTCCTTGGACTATCTTATCCAAGTCACCACCGCATCAAGGAGCGCTACAGCACAAGGACCCCCACTACTGCACCCAGGACCACTAAGGAGCGTCCTTCATCCTTAGTCAAAAATAAATGTGTTCCAGACTCTGTCTCTCTGTGGGTGCATCTGCACATTGGTTCAAACTCACGAGGCTTGCCTCGATCGGACTTAACAGGTTGGGTGCAGAGGTTTTGCATGACCGTTTCTCTGTAGAGCTTATACTGCACTCAGCATCACAGAGGAGGAGGAGAGCCATCTACAACACCACATAGGCAGTAGAAAAAGCCTTTGGTGGCTCTGGAATAGGAAAGAGGATCCATGTTCGAATGCTGATTGGGCACAAGCTGGGACCTGATCAACCTTAGCTGGGTCGCCTGAGCAAGGATGCCTGATGCTTGAAAAACCTGAAGCACGCTATGACCTCAGATAGCATCATTGATGTACCCTAGCTATGCATCAGAAGATATATCACTACAACTGTATTTTATGACCCGAGTGAACAGACTCTATTTAGATCCAAGAAGCACGCCAAAATAAACAAAACATACGATGCGGAGAACTAAATTCAATATAAAATCAGGCTCACCATAGTGCCCTTCATCACAGATGCAAACTGCTCCACTGGTGCAGTAGCCACGCCCACTGCACAGACCAGGGCACGGTTCCCCAATGTAGACATGATCAACGGCCCAGCCATGTCGTTCACCGGCGCCTTCTTTTTGAATCCAGCGGAACTGCGTGGCACTGTAGACAAGGAGGAGAAGTACTTTCAGTATAATGATCTGTTTCTAAGCACACATTCACTCACATAGACACACAACATAGGGGTGATTTAGAACAGCCAATTTAACTTGCATCCATGTGTTTGGACTGTGGGAAGAAACCAGAGAACCCGTAGAAAACCCACATGGACACGGTGAAAACATGATCTTGATTTAAAACCAGCAAACTAAATAAAAAACGATTTATGTAGTTACCCTGAAGAGACATGATCCGGCAGCTGCAGGGTCACTCTGCTCCATTCTAAACTGTTGACTGGGCTGTAGACACTAGACTCGTGGAACTGGAAAGGGGAACAGCCCACATTGTTCACAGAAGAAGGAAGGCAGGCGGACTGCACCGGCTGCCATGAGTCTGACCTGTTCAAATAGAAAACATTTATCAGCCAGGTATGTTTCACATACAAGGAATTTTTTTTGGTGAGTCCACTTGCTAAATCAACAACGAAGCACACAAACTATACAAAAGGAATAAACTGAATAAAATAAAAAATAAAGAAAATGATGTTGTAAATGCCTAGAAGTGATGGCAGGCCACAACCAATGATCTATCACCATCATTCTCTCCTGTGCAACGTTTCTCTGTCACACATGGCCTGTGGGGTCCAATCTTACACCATGTAAGAGGACACTTTATGATGCTCATCGCTATCTTACAACATTCTATTTTAATAAGCCGTTTAAATAGCAACGCTGCTTGTAAATATATCTGCCCCAATGTGTGTGGCCATCTCTAAATGAGGTGTGTACAGGTAGATTTCTGTCATATTGATATCATGGCAACAGAAAACACAGGTGCACCACTGACTGAAAAATCCTAAACACATGTCAACAGTCTAACTTTCATTGCTATCTTGGCAGTGAAAAATTTACACAGGCCAACGCCACTGAAGGCCGAGTAGAACGCAATTAAATATCACTGCATTTGTACAGAGAATGTATGAACATAGTCTACACTGTACTGTGTGTTCTCCATTCACATTAAAATAAAAATCCTCATAGACCAGTGCACTGAGTCCAGGTAGCTGCACCTCTGAAATAGCAATCTGCTAGTCAGACCACATTTCGCTCTTAAAGGAAACGACAAGTGACACGCTGATTGGTCTATTGCACATTACGCCCCAAACACACCCATGACTCAATAAGAGAATTAGTACATACCTTTTCTGTCGTTATGATGGCAAAGACACACAGACATGCCCTATATCAAGCTACATGGTGCGTGTTTGATGTCTTGTCAAATTATCACTAAAAAAGGGCCCATTGTGCTGATTACATATTTTACAATTGGTTCTGTGGTAACATTTAGTCATTTTCTACACGCTTTCATCAAAGGTCACTTACAAATGAGAGAACAGCTGTCACCTACCTGGCATCCTTTCTGTACTGGAGAAACACAGAATGATGATCATCACAGCTTTCTGCTTCACAACCAACTACAATCTACAATGTACAAAATACATTGATTATGATAATAATGATAATAATAATAAGAATGCATATTGGTCATATTGGTTTGCCTCCCAGCGCTGGTTCGAATCTCAATTTGAGTGAATCTCAAGTTCTTCCTGTGTCCACATGGGTTTTCTCCGGGTTCTGTTTTTTTCCCACAGTCCAAAAATATGGATTCAAGGTAAATGGCTGCACTAAATTGCCCCTATCGAAATTGCCACTTTATAGTGTGTGTGTCTGGGTAAATGAGTGTGTGCCCAGCGAATGATTGGTGCCCTGTTCTGGGTGTATCTGCCAAAATTTATCTCGCCTGGATGGGCAATGGTAGAGGATTAAGCAGGGGGAACACCCAGGACAGAGCGCCAATCCATCCCTGAGCACACACACACATACACTATATAGGGGTGATTTAGCGGTCAATTTACCTTAAAACCATGTTTTTGGACTGTGAGAAGAAAACCGGGGAGTTCAGAGAAAAACCCAAACTGGGAAAATATGAAAACTCCACCCAAATTGGGATTTGAACCCACATCCCCAAAGCGGAGTGGCAGACATCACTACTCCACTCGAAGCTTTTTAATTTAAAAATCAGTACAGATATTATAATTGTGACCTGTTATTGTGTTCATACTGACCTTAAACTGCAGTATGTATCCTGGCTGAACAATAAGCTCTCGAGTTGCCAGAATGTTGTGGGTTCCATCTTGATTTTTGTTGGGCCAGTAGAGGTGAAATGAAGGATTGCCACAAAAACCAGCTGTTCGCACGGCATTTGGATAAAAGCTCCAAAACTCCTCATGAGAAAGACTCTCTAATGCGGGGATGTGAGCAAACGACAGAGAAAACTCAGACAACTGAACAGGACAACAAAGGCGTGCAGGGTCAGTGGTGGGTGTGGAACTGGACACTGTGATTAAGGTGGCAGAGAAAAGGACACTCAATAAACTGCTCTCCATCGTGGATGTCATTAGTCACCCACTACACACAATCACTGGACCAAAGAAAGAGTTTTAGTTGGAGACTTCGGTCATAGAGCTGCTCCACAAACAGACTCTATTGTACAAACAGCCAACAGGCTTTTTAAATCTACTGGTGGGGCTGACAGAGGGACAAATTAAAGAAACACTTGGCCCTTTTGGTACTATGGTCAATTTACAACCCCTGGCAAAAAGTATGGAATCACCAGTCTTGGATGAACACTCATTCTGTAGAACAAACTCAGATCAAAAACATGATACAATAATAGTCACTCCAAAGTGCAACTTGTTGGCTTTCAGGAACACTCAAAGAAATGAGTCAGTGAATTTTACTTTTATTGACCAAGAACAGAGAAATAATATGGAATCATGATAAACAAAAGAACATTCAAAATACATCACTAGTATTTAGATGCACCACCTTTGGCTTTTATTATGGCTTGCAGTCTCTGAGGAATGGACTTGATGAGTGACAAACAGTATTATTTATCAATTTGGTGCCAACTCTCTTTGATAGCAGTTTCCAGATAAGCTTTGCAGGTCAGAGCCTTCTTGTGGACCATTTTTTTTTTCAATTTCCGCCACAGGTTTTCAATTGGACTGAGATCTGGACTATTTGCAGGCCATGACATCGACTGAATGTGTCTTTCTCCAAGGAATGCCTTCACTGTTTTTTTCCCTTTGGCACGATGCGTTGTCATCTTGGAAAATTATTTCATCTCCAAACATCTATTCAATTGAAGGGGTGAGAAAACTGTCCAAAACGTCAATGTAAAGTTGTGCAGCCCAATATCATCAAGGACTGTGGAAATTTGGTTGTTTTCTTCAGGCAGTCCTCTTCATAAATCTCACTGCAACTGCACCAAACAAAAGTTCCAGCATCATCACCTTGTCCAGTGCAGATTCTTGACTCATTATTGAAGATAACTTTTATCCAGTCATCCACAGTCCATGATCGCCTCTCCTTGCCTCTCCCATTGCAGTCTTGTTCTTTTCTTTTCTGTCAATGATTGTTTTCTTTTAGCGTTCCTGTATTGAAATCCCATTTCCTTTACGCGATTTCTTATGGTTCGGTCGCATACATTGGCTCCAGCTTCCTCTCATTTATGCCTCATCTGTTGTACATTTTTGTTTTTTAAGATAAATGTCCTTATTTTCTACTATCAAATTGAGTGGTTCCATACTTTTTCCCTCAGAATTGAGTGATTCCATATTTAACTTCCCATGCTTACTCAATAAAAGTAACATTTACTTTGTTTCCACAATGTTTTTTTTCTTTGAAGTTCTTTTAGTGTTTCTGAAAGCCAAGAAGTTGCACTTTGGAATGACCATATTGTTGCATTATGTTTTTGATCTGTTCTGTTTTGATCTGTTGATTTTGTTCTATAAAATGAATTGTCTGAATGAGTGCTCACCCCAGACTGGTGATTCCATACTTTTTGCCAGGGGTTGTAGAACATACTCTATGGACACTTGCTCATTTTGGGACACGTTACATACATACATATATACATGCACTTTGCACTCTATATTCTTACATTATAACTGGGGAGTAAGAGTAAAGCTGACTAACACAGTATGTATTGTAGTCCACAAAATGATGGATTACATTCTGTAATTGTAAAAGTACAATCTTTACAGTAAGTGGATCTGATGCAACGGACAATAAATGGAACAAAAAAGAGGTGTGGAGTATCCGAAGCTGATGGTCAAGGTCAGAGCACAGGGTTGGACATTAAACTGCATTCCTAGAGCAAAAAAGGGGTAAGTTCGAGAACCCCCATTTGTAACTTTAGTGGATTTTAATTCCCAACCCTCTGATTGCCAGCCCAACACCCTAACCACTGAGTTTCCACAAACCCAAATAAGTATATAACAATACAAATTGGGATAAAATCAGCATTCCATCTTAAGCAAGTTAGTTTCTGTATTCAAATAGCCTCCACAGTTACTAGATCTCCATCTATCCAGTTACCATATGTAGTAACAGTGTATATAAAAGTAGTCCCAGGATCTTTAATATTTCATGTTGATTTAAAGGTAAAGTAATAACAAAATAAATACCATCATCAAAGGTATCAAGAAGGAAACTGGGATTGATGTCAGCTCCTCCCACCAAGATGTTGTCCAAGGCCCACTGGGCACGTTCAAGATTTGGTGTCACCAGACCTGAAGAGACAGTAAATGGCTGCCACCAGCGCAGTCGTGTGGCATTGGTCAAAGCCCCCTCAGGCAACATAATGTAGTCCCTCCTTACAGACACATACTTCAAATAGTCCATTTCATGGAGCAGTGTCCATGATACACCTGGAACCAAACAATTCAAAGCATTAAAGAATAAAGAACTGTTTAAATCAAATGATTTTTATAGAAATGGTCATGTTCTATTAAACTCATACAAACCTCCATCTGTGGAGTAATCCAGCAACACGCTCTCCTTTCTACAAGTTGGTCGGCGGCAAAGAGTCATGTTTTCCTCACTTCCAATTTTAGCCCAATACTCCACGAATCTGATGCACCACCCCAAAACAGAAAGTATTACGCAATGCAATCTGTTACAATAAATTTACTTTAAAAAACATTTTAGCACTGACTTGGCACCACGTAGATCCAGATCTGCAGTGACAGCCTGTCTAGCATTTGCTCCACTAAAATACAGAGCCATCCCCTCAACCAGAGCCCCACAGTTGGTGCAAGGGTGACCCCCCTCCAACACTTGCCACTGTGGTCCATGGGACCCCTGCCATTCAAAACGCTCCTTCAAAGAACTCTACAACAAATAAATGACAGATTTAACAAAAACTCCACTGCTTCGACCATGAACAATGTGATATATGATGTAAACAGTGAAGCATGGTGGTGGCAGCATCATCTTGCTGTGATAGCTGTATTAATAGAGACTGAAAATTATGTGTCATCATGTTAGCCATAGCCAAATTTGGCATTTAGGGTCTAGGTATATGTTGTCTTCTGTGTAAATTTTTCTCCGGTAGATTACTACATTACTTAAATTACAAAGTGGTTTATTAGTCCTAATACAGTGAGGAAAATAAGTATTTGAAAATCCTGCGACTTTGCAAGCTCTCCCACTTGGAACTCATGGAGGGGTCTAAAATTTTCATCTTAGGTGCATGTCCGGAAATCAGAATGTATGATTTATTCAATAATTTATTTGTGTGTTACTGCTGCAAATAAGTATTTGAACACCTGCCAATCAACAAAAATTTTGGCCACAAAGACCTGTAAGGCCACCTCTAAAAACTCCACCTCCACTTTACTTAATATTCTAAATTAGAAGCAGTTTGAGGTCATTAGCTGCATAAAGACACCTGTCCACCCCACACAATCAGTAAAACTCCGACTACTAACGTGGCCAAAGAGCTGTCCAAAGACACCAGAGCCAAAATTGTTAACCTCCACAAGGTTGGAAAGGGCTACGGGGCAATCGCCAAGCAGCTTGTTGAGAAAGATCAACTGTTGGAGCACTTATTAGAATACGAAAGAAGCTTAACATGACTGTCAGTCTCTCTTGGAGTGGGGTTCTACGCAAGATCTCACCTCGTGGCGTATCAATGATCCTAAGAAAGGTGAGGAATCTGCCCAAAATTACATGGTTGGAGCAAAGAACGACCATCACTACTGTGAAGCATAGGGGTGGAAGCATCCTGGGGGGTTGTTTTTCTGCACATGGGACTGGACGACTGCACTGTATTAAGGAGAGGATGATCGGGCCGTGTATTGTGAAATTTTGGGGAACAACCTCCTTCCCTTAGTTAGAGCATTGAAGATGGGTCATTGCTGGGTCTTCCAACATCACAATGACCAAAACACACAGCCAGTATAATCAAGGAGTAAAAAGTATGTCAAGATTCTGCAGTGGCCTAACAAGTCTCCAGCCGTGCACCCGACAGAAAATCTCAGGAGGGAGCTCCAAACTCAGAAGGGAGTGTTTCTCAGCGTGTTTTAGATATGTGTGGCGAAATGGGCCAAAATCCCTGCTGCAGTGTGTGCAATGGTGAAAAAGTACAGGAAACGTTTGACTTCTGTAAGTGCAAACAAAGGCTATTCTACCAAATATTAACATTGATTTTACAGGTGTTTAAAGGATTTTACTTGTAGATTATGTCTTTCACGGTGGACATGCACCTAAGATGAAAATTTTAGACCCCTCCATGATTTCTAAGTGGGAGGACTTGTAAAGTCGCAGGATGTTCAAATACTTGTTTTCCCCATTTTACCACCATTTTAGCATGTAAGATAATGATACTGTGCACTTGAATTGACTGACAGCTTCACAAGTCATCGGTGATAAGGTTATTTTGTTCTGTAGAGTAGATTTCATTGAGCATGTTAGCTACGTTTGTAGTTTGTAAAGAATATGAGCTCTTTCTAATACCCTGTACAATGCTCATGTAATTCTCAGAATTGAACAGGAACACACCTTAATTCCAGACACTCCAAAAAATTATATGACCCTAAACCTCCACAGTCTCATTATACATACAGTGTAACAAAGTGGACAAGAAAGGAAGATCTACCTTTAAAACTGAACTGGTGTAACAGCTGGATCCAGAGAATCCTGGATCACAAAGACAACGCTGATCAATGCAATCACCATGACCTCCACAGTGGTTTTCACAAGCTGGTCCAATGTAAAAGTTCTCTACAGCCCACTGCATATCAGAGTGCTGCTGGTAGAATCGGAACCGGACTGCTCTGTTGTAAAATTACACACCAGTGAAAACTTTTAAAAGAGCTGCTATCAGTATATTAAATATAGTATAAGCAGTTATTCTGTTTTGTATATATAATTAAGCACTGAGTACAAGAAAACTGAATACAAATACAATTTTTAAAAACATGTGATATATAAATAGAACTTAGACTGAAATAGGTATATTTTAATAGCCTGCTTAGAGCAAGAAGACAAAATTGGCTATAATAGTGTAGTGTGTTCACAGGATTTCAACATGGGACTACAAACAAATTTTCTAACAAAAAACTTAGAAAAAAACTAAAAAAAAATCAACAAATGACAAAACACTATCCAGGATTAAACAGCTAGCCAATTGGTCAAATCATTAGGCAATCAGGTTTCAATGCGTATTTTTGTCCATTTGTTTTTTATAATATTTTTATAGCAAGTGCACCTGAAATAAATGTGTTTTGAGTTCATCTCTAGAGGATGCTGAATGTTTCAGCACCACAGACAGCATTGGGAAAATAATTTCACCATTTATCAGTGGTGAACGATATGAAGTGAAAATTGGCTCCACGGTGAGGTTGAAGCACCAGATGATGTTTGTCACAAAAACAGTGAATGAGAAGGAAGTCTGTGGCTTGAATGTGTCATGCTTGATGTGCTGAATGCTTTATTAGTTTCCAATTCAAGTTTTGATTCAAGCTAAAAAATTTTTTAAATAAAACGTAGATCAGCAAACTAACCAACTACAAACAGAATTGTTTAAGTAGAGGGCAGTCGTGGGTATGAGAGCAGTTGTAGGCTTTTGGTTCAAGTCCCACCAAGTACTATAGCTAAGGAGCTTTTGAGCAAGGCACCTAACCTTTATTGCTTCCTGGGCGCCATGCACAGGCTGCTTATTACTTCGGCCATGTGTGCTCACTTTAGCAGTGTGTGTATATGTAGGTGTTTTACCAAACAGATGGATAACATGTGGAGGATAAACTCCTCTGTGTCTAAGCACAGCAGGAAAAATACTGTAGATCATCTCATCATTTTACTACATTATTGTTTAGCAAATGAAAGAAATATGCTGTTTTGTTTTATTAAATAAATACGGTTGTATGAGCAAAGTCGCTGATTGGTGAATGAAGTGTGGAGTTAGAGGTCTGGTGAGGCAAAAAATCTCATCCGTGGCCTGTCTGTGTTTATAGTCTGTTGGTCAAACATTTAAAAGACTTTTAAGAGCCTTAAAGGACTCTCTCTCTCACTTTTTCAAGCTGTTCGCCATCTCTCATCTTTCTGCAGACACACAATCAACACAGCCAGACTGCATGTAAGATCCATTACCTCACCTGTTCCTTTGTTATTTTTGAATTAGTGTTGGAAGTTTGAGTGCTGCTCCATCGTAAGAATGTTCTAATAAATATATAATCCCACATACATATTTGCAAGACTGTCAGGTAAAGGATAGATGGCTCTCTTCCAGCCTTCGGAAGGGAAGAAGACGGATGGCAGGGACACTTGTCCTCCACAGTGAGGGTTAGCAGGTAGGCACTGAGGGACGAGGTACTTCCAGGACACTCCATAATCTGTGGAATACTGGACATGAACCTGTCTCTCAGCATATCTTTCAGGTACGCTGCAGCCAACTGCAATCTGCAAGGTACAACAAGAGTCTTTTAAAAGGTAAAAATATTATGAGCCATATTTTAGCAAGTCATCAACCACAAACCACACAAATTGTTTATCAGCATGACTGTGTGTCTTTACTGTGGTAAAATGACCTTTAAAACCTTTAGAATCTTTTAAAAGCCAAGTCCCACTAGTCCATGAAGTTCTCCATTTTTCCCTAAATGGAGAACACAGTATGCAGACCAGGTGTTCTCATCGTCATTAAGTCAAAATCCACTTTCTTTTTTAAAATACAAACCAAACAAACTTAAAAAAAAATGGCCTTTAAAAACAAATTTAAAAATACATATGCATGAAAAGTGGATTTAAAAGCATTTTTTAAGAAACTGAGAAACTAGTCCTCAATTAATGAAAAGAAACACATTTAAAATACTCTGGGTTATAGTTACATTTCGAAATCTTGCCTAGAGTAGAGTAACCAACAACTTAATTGTGGTTACCACGGTAATGAGAACGCTGTACATGTCTAACGTGTGCATCTTTAGGTCTCTTTTATTTTCAGATAAAAGAAGAGTACAAAAAGCAACAATTAATGATTTTTTTATTTTCTTTTACAGGCTGTCCGTGACCCACCCAGAACATGTCTGCGACCCACTTTTGGGTCGCGACACACTGGTTGAAAATCAGTGTTGTAGATTTAATATAATAATGATATCAATGAACTCTAATGACAATAACAATGATAATACACTGACCTTAAAATTCATGACCCAATTTCTTTCTGGAACAATGTCATGTGTAACAGTGTAAACCTCTTGACCATCTACATTGCCACACACCATTACTCCATCTGGGGAATTGCAGAATTTTTGCACAGAGCAATCTTCAGAAAAAAGCCAGTGTTCTGTGGCTATGAAAGCAAAAAATAATAAATACAGTATTATGATTATGCTGTTTGAAGACATGGAGAGAACATATGAAAAGAACCAAATGAGACTTAAGGAAGTTTAGTGCAGGATGCTGTTGCTTTGCAACAACAATATACTATATATTTTATATGGAGACACCCACTTTCTGCTCAAGTTATTGTTTATTGTATCAGTTCCACTTACCGTAAAGATGGACTTTATAGTTCTTCAATAACAAACTGAAGTCCATCTGTTGTGGACTACAATACATACTGTGTTAGTCCTCTCTATTCTGTTCTAATGGCCAGGTGTACAATAGTACCACCATAGAGCTGGTTGGCAGGGTGTAAAATGCAATGAGCATTGTGATGCACCCTGTAAAGCTGAACAACTTATAATTTTACCTATAAATTTTAGCATCGAATGAAATTAGTGTAGCACGGTGGCGTAGAAATTAGCACATCCGCCCCTGATGGGGTCCAGGTTCGAAATTCCGGGTTTGATCTGGGTTGAGTTTCCATGTTCTCTCTAAGTCCCTGTGGATTGCGGCTTCTCCGCTTTCCATCCAACAGTCCAAAAAAATGGATTAAGGTAAATTGTCTGCTCTTAATTGCCCCAGTCTGAATTGCCCCTATATAAGGTGTGTATGTGTGTGTGCCCAGCGATACATCGGGGCGTTGAGTGTATCTGCCCAGCACCTCTGGATGGGCATGTGAAACCTCATCCCCTAAAGACTCTAGTAGAGGATTAAGCAGATGATAATGGATGGTTGAAAAAAGCTTATGAATTCATTATAAATGAAACACAGGTAAAGTACGTACAGAATCTTTTTAATGTGTAGCAGTATTAAAGCATTTGCTGGTGATGCTAAACTTCACCAGCGAATTACTGACATTGGCACCCTGGTAGCATGTTTGTTTAGGTGTGTGCGTGTGTGTCTGTGATTCGCACCTACGCTGCTCTCTTCGGCCTGGCTATCAGTGTTACTTTTGCCATTTAAAATACCATCCACCGGGTCTCTCTCATCACCGGAAAGGACAACGCTCCCAAACATGTCAGAGACCTGTGAAGGAGTGCTCAAGCCAGAAATGAGCACGTTGTCCAGAGCCCAATCGCCATTGTCTGCTCCATCATGCCGGGGCTGCCACCAGCGCAGCCGCACTCCAATGGCGCGAGCAGTACTTGGTAGCAACACGTTCACAAACCTGTGTGAGTTTTCAAATTACACAAATTTTGGAAAATGACTTTTCAATGAATAAATTATTTTGGCATATGATGCACATGGATACTCACCCTGGTTTTCTGTATTGATCATAGAATATCTCGGTTAACAAACTCCAGCTGATTCCTCCATTCAGACTGAACTCCAGTAACACACACTGGTTTCGGTTTGTAGGGGGGGACATGCAGCCAAACATGAAGTAGAACTGGATGAACTCAGCATTAGTAAGGTTTAAATCCACAGAGATCAGCTGGCGGGTGCAAAGCTGTTAAAAAAGTTGTAACATTTGAATGATTTAGTACTTTTGCCAAACTAACACAGAGTGCTGCTGAATAAAATTCACAGGTTCACTAACGAATCAGCAGCAAAGACTTTATGAATTTTATTACTAATTATTACTAGTCATGTAATGCAACACTCACCAACTATCTATCTAGCTACAGTATAATATATCAAAAAATTAGTTTTTCATTAATTACACATTCAAAGACTACATCCTCTCTGTTAGACCCAATATCTACAAATCTGCTTGAAAACCACCTCCCACATATAACTAATCCTTTAAAAAACATTAAAAATTCGAATAATGTGGCCATGTCCACAAAAATCTGTCATTAAACCATTATTTAAGAAACCTAATTTGGATCATCTAACACTGTCCAACTACAGACCAACCAACTGAATTGCCACATTCTGTCTAATAATAGTCATAAAGTTTATCAGTCAGTTTTTAGGTCTGCCATAGCGCTGAGACAGCATTAATTAAAAAAGTAATTGTTTATTAAATAACCAAATCTCTTTTCTTGTCTTATTAGATCGTAGAGCAGGTTTTGACACTATAAATAATAACATCTTACTGGATATATAAGAAAGCACAGTGGGTATTACAGGATCTGTACTCCAGTGGTTTGTCTCCCTTCTGACAGATTGATATCCATTTACCTGTGTTAACAATGTTCTGACTTTGCAAAAGTATATTCTGATGTTTTGTGTTTTTACTGTTGTGAAAAGCGCTATATAAATAAATTACTTGAATCAAGCTTTGCAGTGTGCGGTTGATAGCATTTTAAATGGACCTGAATGCTAAGTTCTCGGTATACAGTACACCAGTTTTCAGACTCCTAAGTTATTCTGTTTTTTAATTATTTATTTTTTGTACTAATTTTAAAAAAATAGTCCTTTATTGTTTGGATGATCTGGGTTCTGTTAAACAATATATAAAAATGCTTATTGGATCTGTGCTATACGTTTGTATCCCACTCAGGGACAGACTGTTTAGAATCTTACCCCGCTGAAGTGTAAAGCTGCTCCGGATGCCACAGCTCCACACACGGTACTGGGTTTTCCACCAGTAAGCATGTACCAGTGACTAAGGGAAGGTGCACGACTAAAACTGTCCTTTAGCTGAGAAAGGAGTGGAACAAGAGCTTCATCACAGTAGAAACCACCCCAACCATCGTCACACCTTAATGTCAAAAAGAGATTAAACACACACACATTATATAATATAACACTAAACGATCATTTTATTAGGTACACCTCCTTAGTTCTCCACACTTTGTGTGTTTTTTCAGTTCCATTGATTTTATAGATAGACTTTGTAGTGCTGCAATTACATTCTGTAGTACATTTGTTGCTCAAAATACTTTGTTAATCCACTTTAGTATGTTCCCTAATAATCAGGACCCCAACAGAAGAGGTAATTCCAGTACTGGAGTAATACTGACATAGTGGTTGTGTGTGAGTGAGTGTTGTGCTGGTGGGTATTGAATGGATCAAACACAGCAGTGCTGCTGGACAGAAAACAGTACACCAATTACTTGTACTATCGTCCACCACCAGAATAATACCTGCTCTGTGGTCTTAATCAACAAAGAACAGAGTAAAGGTGACCAACAGAACATGTAAATAAAAAAATGAACTGTAGAATGTAACTTTAGAACTATAAAGTCCGTCCACATGGTAAGTAAAAAAACACTGCGCTGTATCTAGTAAAATTGCAGGTGAGTATATTTTTATTATTTGGGTGTGTGAGTTTGTGTGTCAGGTCTATGTCATTCGGCCACGGGTTTGTGTTTTCTGTTCGGTTCTTGTCATGTGTGTTCATTAGTTTCACCAGTGTTCACGTCACGTGTTCTTTCCTTTACGCATTTAGATGCTTGTGTGTGTTTTAGACGGAGTAGATTTTGGGTTTGAGTTGGTGTGTTTTTCGTAATCTCTTGTTTTTGTCGTTGAGGGTTTTGGGTGTTCTGTGGGGGGTATGCTGTCCCTGGATCCTATGGATGAATATATTTGGAGGGATAAGTATGAATCATTTTGCGCTGAGGAGGGAATTGAATGTTCAATTGACCCCAAGGATGAGTATATTGATCTCGCCCCTCTGAGTATATTCTCCCAGCCTTTACTCGGCTGAATTCCCCCGATTTAATGACCATGGACAAGGGTGGTTCAGTAAAATTTGGTAGTTCTCGGTCCGCCGCAAACGCAGACCCACATTTTCCGTGTTTTGTGATCTTCCGCCGTTTCCATGTCCCAAGCAAGTGTCTAAACAGGTTTTTTTGTCCCAGGTGCACCTTGGTGCCACACACCCGAACAGGTCTAGTTGTTTAGAGTACCCCCTGAGCAGGTCTACTGGTTTAGAGTACCCCCTGAGTAGGTCTACTGGTTTAGAGTATGCCCAGAGTGGGTCTAAGGAAGTGAATAGTAGGTGGAGTGAGTTGGTACTAAGGCCAATCACCAACCTGAGGCTACTGCTGGGTCCACTCCTGTACCCTAGGAGAAGCGTTCACCACGTGCCATGGGGGTTTATTGCTCCTCTTCTGATTTATCTCATGTTCCCTGTTTTTGTGGTATCCTGCCTTGGTTCTGCCCTCAGCATCACTTCTGCTGCCCAGACATCCCCAGTTGTGTCTGCACTCAGCAGCCACAGGAGGCAGGTTCTACTATTGCCTTCTCGCTGCTCGGCAACAGGATTGACTTCCTCGCCGGTGGGATAGCTAATTGGGTGTTTGTCACAGACTTTGGTTGTCAAATTAACTTTCCAGTCGGCTTCGTCTCGCGTCCTTTGTCTCCCCAGAGTGTCCGGTGAGTTTGGACAGGGGATCGGTGTCTCAGTAGGAGAACTTTGTCAGCCTGCGATCCAGGTTCAGGACCGTTTAGGTTTTGTCTGCCTCAGGGTCCGGGACATCCTGTTTTCTTTGTTTTTATTTTTATTTGGCTCCTCGCCTTTTGAAAGGAATGGGGGGGGAGGGTGTGATACTGTCAGGTCGATGTTATTCGGACGTGGGTTTGTGTTTTCTGTTCGGTTCTTGTCATGTGTGTTCATTAGTTTCACCTGTGTTCGCATCATGTGTCCTTTCCTTTCCACATTTCTATGGCGGCTCGTGCGTGTTTTAGACAGGGTAGATCGTGTCAGCGTCCGCAGTAGCTTAGCTGTCCTCGTGTGAGTTTTTTTCGCTCTGCGTTTTTGGCTGTGGTGTTTCACTCAGCTTTCCTTCCGGGTGTTCCTGATGTGCTCATTTTTGCTCTGTTTTGTTTTTTCTCGCGTTCTGCTCATGCAGCTAGGTAGGTTGTCGCTTGTTCTCGTTTAAATGGAGGTTGTATGCGCGGTGGCGCTTAAGACTCTTTTGTATTCAGGATTGCACAATAGTCTCAGTTTAGCGCAGTTGCGCGTTGCTTTCAGGGTTGCTAGTCTCGGTCAAGCGCGGTTGCGCTATGCATTCAGGGTTGCCAGTTAGTCCGATAGACTTCATGTGATGTGGCACTGCTGCAGTAATCCAGGCTAGGAGCCCCAACCAAATAGTAAGTGCTGTACATGCTCATATTTTCATTTTTGTGTATACATGTATGTGTATTATGCAATATAATGTTAGTTTGTGTGTATTTTACTCACACACAGGAGTTCTGCCTACAGCGGCCATGACCAGAGCACATTTCAGGACAGCCATCTCCAATGTAGAGGTTATCTAGAGCCCAAGTCTGCTGCTTGTCAAAGGGAGCCTGCTGAATCCAGCGGAACCGTGTAGCTTGAGACCTGAGGAACATCTGCATGTCAGTATTTTCGCCGGTCACTTAATGGGCAGTGAGATTTTTCTGTGGTACAATTTGAGTTTACCTGGCATAGGATGGAACGGGTAACGTCACTCTCCCCCATTTATTATAGATATCAGAAACTAAGAGCCGCTGAAGGGTGTAGGAGGAACAGTCTGGACTGGAGGGTAAACAGTCTCGCATAAGAGGCTGCCATGTGAGACCAAGATCTAAGGAGAACTCCAGATCGACCGCTGATTGGACACACACACACACACACACACACACACACACACACACGTAGAGTTTACATGTAGTTATTTAGCAAACTGCTTTATCCAAAAGTGACTTACAATTGAGAGAACACCACAAGTCAGTAGTTAGGGAGAAACCAGCTAAGGGTCTTGCTCAAGGTTAAGGGTCTTGCTCAAGAACCCACACTGATAACTTCAGTGGACCTGGGATTCGAACGCAAAACCTTCTGATTGATACTCCAACACCCTAACCACTGAGCTACCACTTCCTAACCACTGAACTACAGACGAGAGAACAGATTGGAGAACAAACATACACAATATTATGTTAGTTTAAAGTCAATTCAATCTGAATGACAGTTCATAAACGGTCTTACAATAGTAGAATTTCTTACAATAGCAGGAAGAGGTGACTGAGCAGGACGCAGAGAAGTCAAACTGGATCACGCCGTACTGCCCTATGCTGATGTCAGTGGTGACACTGTAACGCGTGTTTGACTTTTCGATGAATGCAAATGCCTCGCCATCTGAGCCACACACGGGCATGCGTGTGCCACCAGGGTGAAGCAGCCAGGAACGGGCGTCAGGTAAGGAGAAGTCATCCTCCAGCGGACCCCATCCACTGGCACTGCCACCCACCACTACCTGAATGTTGTCACAAAAAACATTGCACACCTTTTAAAACATGAATCAGAATAATAAACAAACACACACACATATATATATACACACATACACACACACAAGGTGTGCTTAATTATTAAGCAACTTTTTTTCCTTTGGCAAAATGGGTCAGAAGAGAGATTTGATGGACTCTGAAAACTCAAAAATTCTGAGATGTCTTGCAGAGGGACGCAGCAGTCTTGAAACTGCCAAACTTTTAAAGCGTCATCATTAAACAATCAAGCGTTTCATGGCAATTGGCCAATTGGGTCGCAGGAAGCGGGTTGAAAAAAAAGGTGCAAAATAATTGCCCATTAATTGAGGAAAATTAAGCGTGAAGCTTCCAAGATACCACTTGCCACCAGTTTTGCCATATTTCAGAGCTGCAACGCTATTGGAGTAACAAAAAGCACAAGGTGTGTGATACTCAGGGACATGGACAAGGTAAGGAAGGCTGAAAAACACCTTTGAACAAGAAACATAAAATAAAATGTCAAGACTGAGCCAAGAAATATCTTAAGACTGATTTTTCTAAGGTTTTATGTACTGATGAAATGAGAGTGACTCTTGATGGGCCAGATGGACTACAGTACTACAGGACCTGGCCCCTGCCCATGCCGTAAGAAGCACAGAAACCTGTTTTGATGCCCATGCCTTCACTGGGCTTGATTGGCCAGCTAACTCGCCAGAACTAAACCAAATTGGGAATCTATAAGGTATTCTGAAGAGGAAAATGCGGGGCACCAGACCCAACTAAAAAAAGAGCTGACAGCAAGCATCAAGGAAATCTGGGCTTCCATAACTCCAATTTTGGACACACCTTCTCATTCAATGTGTTTTCTGTATTTTCACTATTAATAAACTCATGTGTTTTGTACTTAACAAAAAATGTAAAATAACTAAAAACAGGTTTTATATTCTAGTTTCTTCAGAATAGCCTCCCTTTGCTCTGATAACTGCTTTGCACACTGTTGGCATTCTAATGAATTATACTAGTAAACTTTTATAGGCACACCTGAAAACCATTTCAGGTGACAACCTCTTGAAGCTCAGGGAGAGAATACCATGTCATTTGTTAATTTTGCGGCAGTACTATGATCTAGGGTTGCTGTAGCCGGTCAGACTTTTTTGCCTGATGTAAGAGTTTGGCTGTAAGAGTGTGAATAGGTGGGGGCCAAATCCTGTTACACAATCATATGTGGGAACCTCATACAATTCCATAAAAATCATATTACTAATCTTGACCAATCTTATCACTTGCAGTTAGAATAATAGCATCTTCATCTTTATCTCTGCCTGTCCCAGCTCCCTCTCCTGCGTTTTGACCAGATGCATAGCATCTAAGCCCTAAAACATTACATGCCTTAATACTCCCACCCAGCGGTTCTTTTCCACTTCCCTCACACATTCAGTCAGTAATATCTGAATACTGTAAATGCATCTGTGTGGCTTTAGTGGAAGCTCTGAAACGTGGTGTATTGCTGAATTTACCTTATCAATCACCCAGGGACTATGGAAGTGTCCATTGTCAGAGGGCTGCCACCAGCGTAGACGGGTCTTGATGGTACGAGCTGGCAGTGGGATTTCCAGAGCCACCAGGTGGGCATGGTTACTAGTGTTGCTGTAGAAGAACTGCTGTAACTGGCCCCAGGACAATCCTCCATTGACTGAGAACTGCAGAAGCACAGGTTGGGAACGTGGGTCGGGGGCAGCTTTTCCACAACCCAAGCGCAAAAAGAATTGAATAAACCTGCACACAAGTTGAACAAGTCGCTTAACACAATTGATACTATAAATAAGTGTATCAAGGATGAGAGGATAAAAAAAATGACAGGATTGTGTGTATGCGCGAGCCGCGCATGAAGGTGTTGCAGTTTTGCAATATTCCCCCCGGGACTAGGGTTGTTAATATTAATTGATTTGCATAATAATAATAATAATAAGTTTTATTTATAAAGCACCTTTCAAAAAACTTAAGGTCACTATACAAGAATACAATACAAATATAGTTATGCATCTACATAGAACAATAAAATAAATATGAATAGTACAGTAAAAAATTGACAGGTTAAGACAAAAGCCATATAAAAGTAAAATAGAAATAAAACATAAACAATAGAAATAAAATATAAACAGAGGAATAAAAGAATAAAATTGTAAGATAATAATAAAACACTAAACAGATAATTCATTGATTGCTCACTCAAAGGCTAACTGATAGAGATGAGTTTTCAGTCGAGTTTGAACAATGGTAGAGAATGACAGATATGTAACTCTAACGGGAGCCCATTCCAGAGCTTAGGGCCAGCGACACTAAAAGCTCTGTCACCTAGAGTACACAATTTTACGGAAGGGACTTCTAAGAGGTGAGAGTTTGAGGAGCGTAGAGTGCGACCCGGAACATAGATCTGTAGTAGGCTAGTCAAGTATGTAGGGGCAAGGCCATGAAGAGATATAAAAACCAGCACCAGTATTTAATACTGCACTCAATATTGTCCTGGGAGGTCCCTGCAGGTCCCTCAACACCAGTGTAATGTGTTCCCAAGATCTTGTATGTGTCAGCACCCTGGCTGCAGAGCTTTGTACATACTGTAATCGATTAAAAAGCCGATTTGGCAGACCATATAATACTGCATTACAATAATCAATGTGAGATGTTACAAATGCATGAATAATAGTCCTGGAGCAGCAGAAGAAAAAAATTGGCAAATTCTTGAAATGTTCTTGAGATGATAAAAGGCGGTTTTGCATATATTTTTGATGTGAGGCTCAAATGACAGTGTTGTGTCAAAAATGACACCCAAATTGCAATCCTGAGCAGAAGAAGTAACAACAAAACTGGGTATAGAAACAAGGAAGGTTACTGAGCTTCCTGGCAGTCGCAACGGAGGAAATCAGTACGGCTTCAGATTTTCTGCTGTTAAGACTTAAAAGGTTTTCACTCATCCAGACTTGTACATCAGTTAGACAATAAATTAATACGGTAGGTATGAAGAGTATGAGATGGTTTGGTATCGATATAGGCTGCATGGATTTGTTAAATGCTACAAATGTAAACCTGCTCACCAAAATTTAGGTAGCACGTACCCTGACACGGATGACATTGATCTCAACGGCCATGAGCAGGCCGTACAGCACCACGAGCAGTGCTGTGATACAGAAGCGAAGATGCTCCACGCTCACACCTACTTCTGCAAATTTCCAGAGCTTTATGATTTTGGTGATAAATGCCAGAACCCAGTAGATGAAGAGTGCTAAACATTGAATAAACACAAGGATAAAGGTAATTCATCAGAACACAAACAACTACAGATGTATGACTATTAAACATCTGAACTATCAGAAAACTGAAGGTGTACAGCATCTCACCAAGCAGAAGTTTAGGAAAGTTGGCGGTTTCTATATTATGATAATAGACCACTGATGTAGTAGCTGATATGAAGCCCATAAATGCAGGCAGAAAGAGATGCAAATGATTCGACTTCATTTCCCTAAAACAAAATATAAACCATATTTTTACAAGATAAACCATAAAGTCATGTTAATCAGGCAATGCTTTTGGCTGATGGAGCTTAATCAGTCCTGTTCAATTGTCCAATAAAATACAGAGGTTACAGTTCTATCAGTAATCCTCATCACTTAGATATTGGATTTTTTTTTTGTGTATTTTGCCTCCGTGATTACCAACAAATAACCTATCAGTGTAACACATAGATATACACACATTGTTGAAGTAAGCACACATGCCCGGAGTAGTGGGAAGCGTTGTATACGGCGCCCAAGGGGCAACTGGGGTTGGGTGCCTTGTCCAAGGACACTTCAGCCACAGGATTTGGTGAAAATGGGAATCGCACAAGGGACCTTCAGGTCGCAAAACTGGTTCCTTAATCACAAGCCTACAACTGCCCCCCCCCAACCCTTAACCTTTTTGGGGTTACGAATGTTTTTAATGGAAAAAATAAGGCCATTATTATGTTTTAACATAATGCTGATGACTGAATGAGAATAGAACTTCAGAGAACATTTAACTGTTGATTGACAAGCAAACTGCATGTATAATTTAAATGTGTGGACAACTGCGTGTGTGTGTGTGTGTAGATGCATACGCATTAGAGACGAGTCCCTCTGCAATTTCACACACATGAACAAACAGTAATGTGAAGGTCAGAATCCAGCGCATATTGTGACCAGGAAAGTGCAGCCATGTGTTGTGGTGAATCTGCACTTTTGAACTTTGACTGCCCCAGCCTGCAGGTATACACAGAGAGAGAGAGAGAGAGAGAGAGAATTACATCTTTAGCTTGCCATCTTTTTAAAAGACTTAGCACAGTCTAAAAATTGTAGATGTAGGTAGACACAGTATTATGTAAAGTAAAGTATGTAAAGTGCCATTATTGATGGGTCGGCGACTCAAACCTGGTGGAAACATGGTCACTAAGCTAAATAACATGGTATTTTTAATATATAGAACATTAATTGTATGCAGGGCGGCACGGTGGCTTAGTGGTTAACACGTTCGCCTATCAGCACCGGGGATTCCCGGTTCGAATCCCGATCTGGGTGGAGTTTCCATGTTCTCCCCGTGTACGCATGGGTTTTCTCCGGGTTCTCCAGTTTCCTCCCACATTCCAAAAACATGGTTACATTGAATGCTCTAAATTGCCCCATATAATCCGTGAGCGTGCCCAACAATGGATTGGTGCCCTGTCCTGGGTGTGTCTGCCCAGAGCCTTAGACGTTCTCCCCCGAATGGGCATTGAAAACCCCACCGCAACCCTCGTAGAAAAATAGGTGGAAGATAATGAATAAATAAATGAATAATTGCAATCAAACCCCATTAGAACTAAAAGAAATTTTATTTTATGTATCAATTTACCAAAATATTTAATACTGTCTAACACCAGTTGCATTTAAAATATCTTTCTGTTTTAAAAAAAAGGAACTTGTAGAATATTGAAACATGAAATGATGCTTCCATACCAATGAAAAGGATGGGGAAGGTAATGAAGAGCAGAAAGACATGAGGAACCAGGTTGAGAGCATCCACAAAGCAGCCATTATTCAGAACTCCAATTTCCACACTGTAGGCGTCACTGAAATCGTTCCCACAAAAAGACAAGGACATGTTGCCCACAAAATCCTCTGAGGAAGTAATTAAGGAATAATTAGTCACTGATCACTGTGAGAAACGGACAGTAATTATTCAAGAAAACCAAATTTTATCTTTAAACTTTAATCAATTTTATTTTAGAACTATTACATCACAGCAGGAGTATTCTGTGGATTAATAATAACATGGTATTTACGTTTAACAGAAGTTAGTGAAATGTAGGTAATAAACTAAATATATAATGGGAGTGGTGGCTCAGTGGTTAGGGCATTGGACTATCAATCTGAAGGTTGTGGGTTCAAATCCCAGGTCCACAAAAGTTACCAATGTGGGTCCCTGAGCAAGACCCGTAACCCTCATTGCTCCAGGGTGCTGCATCAACCCTGTGTTCTGATCCCAACCAAGTTGGGATACTTGTTAGTCATTTTGGATAAAAGCATGTACAACTAAACGCTGTATGAACAAAAGTATTGGACACCTACACTTTACACCAAAAGGAGACCTTATTATGTCCTAATCTGGGTTATTCCATCCACTTCAGCTGTGAGAGCATATAGTCCTAATGGAAATGGTTTTTTTTATGAAACCCAGCAAAGATTGGCATGGTAGCTCGGTGGCTAGTGTGTTGGGATGTAAATGTAAAAATTGTGGGTTCAAATTCCAGGTCCGCTGGAGTTACCAGGATGTTTCCTTATGGCGTCAGAAGGGAGCTATGAGCCATGAGAACTTGAAAACAGAATTCGTAAGCAAAACATGTCCATTTTTTTCGTTGCACATTTTTTCATTTGCGTTTTTCATTTTTTCGCATGCGCTTCTCTCTATCGCCCCCTCACGTCTAAAAATTTCACGTCTAAAAAAGTTCGATTTTTGAATTTAGGACCCGTTTTAACGGGTGAGCGGAATCTAGACAGTAATTGGCTGCTCGAGAAAAGTCCACCCAGCCGAGCTACACATCAGCGAATCTGCGCGAAATTTGTTTTGTTTTTGAAAAATGAGTTGAGAGTTTGTTTACGTCTATCATCTATTTTAATTTTCATTATTTTATTTTCCAGTTCCACTTTTTAAAATGTGTTAATCCAAAATTTGTCATAGTGTAGCACGGCTGGGTGGGCTGGACTTTTCTCGAGCAGCCAATTACTGTCTAGATCCCGCCCACC
>JAOUQT010077912.1:0-20295 GCA_025769995.1 Xyliphius kryptos
CTCCTCCAAAACCCCCCAAAGTGTCTGAATAATATTTAGATCTGGTGAGTGTGCAGGTCATGGGAGATGTTCAACTTAAATGTTTATCAAAGCAATCTTTTGAACTCTGCACCCAGAATGCTGTGTGCATTGTGATATTTGGAGCAAAACTGGGCTCTTACTGGTGTAATGGGACATTCATGAAGATTGGCCACCAGGGGTCCAATTTAGCCATGAAACCTCCCCCCACACTAAGACCCTGTAAGTTCCCAAACCATAGGATACGCATGATGGAGCCCCACCCCCTTACATCTACATTTGGCCATTTAGCATCCATTTAGCAGATGCTTTTATCCAAAGCGACGTACAAGTATCCCAACTTGGTTGGGGTCAGAACACAGGGCTGCACCCTGGAGCAATGAGGGTTAAGGGTCTTGCTCAAGAACCCACTTTGGTAACTTCACTGGACCTGGGATTTGAACCCATAAGATTCCCCTACCTCCCCCTCATCCCTTTGTTTCAACAATTCCTTCAATGTTCTACCAGCGTCAGGTAACGGTTTCCATCTGTTGCTCAAGACCTTCGCAACATGGCCGTAACCTCGGGTTGACCAACATTGGGATCCCTTCTTAATCACAGAAGCATAATTATACAGTCTGCTCAACAATACACTGACTACATGAATACTTCCAAAGTTTATGATGGCGAGGCAGAAGTGGGACCAGCAACCTTCTACTGGCTCAATTATCCGGCTAGGATCTCAATGTAAAGACAATTAAAATATGTATAACTTTAGTTCTTTGGCCTGAAAGCTTTGGAATTGTAAACTCACAGATCTCCATGCACCAGTCCGTAGACATCATGAATGCTCCAGTCATAACCACCCAGGAGCACCATGACCAGAATGATGATGACCAGGGCAGGAAGACCCCAGCTCAGCAGGAAGTAAAGCAGATAGCGTCTCTCTGTGTGCTCGTCGTTCATCACGAGGGTCTGCCAGAAGTTCACGGCCTGGAGAGAGGAAATTCAAGTGGCTCATTGTAATTCCTGGTACATCTGACCGTGCCGGAAAAGAGGTTTATTTTAGAACCGTTTAACTTTTTTTTTTTTGCAGTGGATATCCTGTGGTCTGCACGCTCACACCAACTGGAACGAGCTACAGATTCAAATAAGAATAATAAAGGTTTTCGGAATCTTTTTTATTCATTCATTTTCTTCTGCTTAATCCTGCACTGGGGTCATGGTGGGGATCCCCGTGCCCATCCAGGGAAGAACGTTTCGGGCGCTGGGCAGATACATGTCCGAATTTTCTCGTCCTGATGTGCCTCCCAACATTAATAGTCCAGTCAGTGAAACCCATGTACAGAATAAAACCTGGCATAGTCCTGCAGAAATTACCATGGAATTCTGAAAAACATACGTATAGCATATCGTGACGGTAGTGCAGCGTCACTGGGGGAGGGGAGCGAAGGCAAAGCCGTAAGCAGTGGACTTTAATAAAACAAAAGGTACGAAATGGCGTGTACTATTGTGAGGAAATAATGAAAAAAGTGGTGTTGTTAGCCACAACGCAATGTAATCGCTAACAAACTGGGCTCCGCGATGTCATCCAGTCCGGCTTTATAACGAATGCCGATCGACGGCTTCCCGAGAACCTGGGCCAGGGCGCCAACCTACCACTGGGTACACTCACTCACACAGCCACACACTACATGGGGCAATTTAGAGCATTCAATTGAACTTGAATCCATGTTTTTGGACTGTGGGAGGAAACCGGAGGGGTCCCATGCCCATCCAAGGCAGATACACCCAGGGCAGGATGCCAATCTATCGCACGGCACACGCTTACTTACACACACACTATATATGGAGCAATTTAGAGCATTCAATTTAACTTGAACCCATGTTTTTGGACTGTGGGAGGAAGAACCTGGAGGAAACCCACGCGGACACGGGGAGGACATGAAAACTCCAACGGGATCGGGATTCGAACTGGCGGCAAGAAGCCACCGTACCGCCCTGTTTTATATGATTTGGTATACATTTGCTATTTATTGCCTCAGTGCTTGAACGTTGTCGTACGTTACTCTACACTAGTTTGCTGTGTAACTCGAAAGAAAATAGGAGTGACTTCAGTCGTGTTATGTAACACTGCTGAACTCTGAAACAACTCCGGTGACTCAGGCCAAACAGATGCCTGTCGAGAACCTAATGCTGTTACTTGGGTGGGTCATTCGGCTGCCAGGTCCACTCCCTCTCTTGCCAGCTCTACCTCATTGGATGCAACTACTTCGGCAGTAATCGGATAGTAGAGATCCGGGTTTCACTCCCAAAAAAAGTTCACCGGTACCAGACACTGGCACGTGGAAACGAGCCAGGAAAAAAAAAAAAAAGTCAAATACCCTTATTCTATACAATTATTAATTTAAACTCAAACAATGTCATATATAGTAAGAGTTTAAAGAAATGCATTTGAATCTAACCAGCTCGTGAGGAGAGAGGTGCCAACTGCCCGTCAAGGTGCTCAGATGGACATACGAGGGGGAAGGGGGCGGGACAGGGCGCCAATCCATCGCTGGGCACACACTCACATCCACTATACAGGTCAATTAACCTGGAATCCATGTTTTTTGGACTGTGGAAACCGTAGAACCCGGAGAAAACCCACACGGACACGGGGAGGACATGGAAACTCCACCCAGATTGAGATTAGAACCGGGAATTCCCAGCGCTGAGAGAGGAACCTGCTAACCACTAAGCCACAGGAACGTTGCGCAGAGAACTTCATGGAATGGGTTTCCTGGTTAAGCAGCTGCATCCAGTCCATACATCACCAAAGCGTCGGATACAGTGGTGTAAAGAACGCCGCCACTGGACTCTAGAGTCGTGAAGACGCCTTCTCTGGAGTGACGAATCGCGCTTCTCTATCTGGCAATCTGATGGCCGAGTTTGGGTTTGGCGGTTGCCAGGAGAACAGAACTTGTCTGACTGCATTGTGCCAAGCGTAAAGTTTGGTGGTGTGGGGATTATGTTGTGGGGTTGTTTTTCAGGAACTGGGCTCGGCCCCTTAGTTCCAATGAAAGGAACTCTGAATGCTTCAGCACACCAAGACATTTTGGACAATTCCATGCTCCCAACTTTGTGGGAACAGTTTGGAGCCGCCCCCTTCCTCTTCCTCATGACGGTGCACCAGCGCACAAAGCAAGGTCCATAAAGACCTGGAGGACAGAGTCTGCTGTGGAGGAACCTGCACCTGAACTCCATAGAACATCTTTGGGACGAATTAGAGCGGAGACTGAGAGGTGGACCAAAAGGGTGGACCAACGTCATATTGAACCCTATAGGAATGTGATATCACTTAAGCTCATGTGTGAGTCAAGTGTTATTGTGTTATTTTTCTGTTGTCAGCATCTTCTCATATTCCGAAATACAGAGTTTAGCACAACTGTACTTGACGTCCAGTTTGAATCTCTTTCCTGCTCAGGCCTCCGTAGTGAATGAGCTGAAGAGCTGGTGTCTGTCGAAGCTTCAGCGGCTGGAAGCACATCTAGATACCCGTCCTGCCCCCCTGCTGAGTTCCTCCTCCCAAAACGATGGTTTGTCACTTGAGGATCAAACAGAGGATCGATCTGCAGGCAGCAGCCGTTGTCAGGACCCCTCGAGCCCCAATGAGCCGAAGGAGGAGACGGATGTGGTGGATGGAAACGCTGACGATGCCAGGGATAATCACTACTTTGTGGTTCAGGTGGACAGACCTCCAGGTGACCCACTCAAATGTTCCTGACGATAATAATCGGAGTTACGACTTTCAGCAATGATTTTGGTTTATAGAGTCATGGCAACACAAGACTAATGTTGCAACGTGAGAAAAATATTAAGCTCTAAACCAGATTTGGGGTTTTTCATTCATTCATTATCTTCCGCTTTATCCTCTTCTGGGGTTGCGGTGAGGTTCCCATGCCCATCCTGGGGTGAACATTTCAGGCTCCGGGCAGATACACCTCACTCCCCGATCACACTCTCTCACACAGCCACACACTATACAGGACAATTCAGAGCAGTCAATTTCATCCAAAGGAGCAGCTCCCGTTCTCTGCTGACCCCGCCAGGCCAAAGGGAGAACTGCGGGAGATCAGGCCTGCAGACAGCCTCTCACCGGGGACAGAGCGCCGCATCTGTAGCCATAAAGTTCAAAAACAAGATGCCAACCGGAGCAGATCCTCAAAAACCAGGCACCATAGGACACGATTCAGAGGAAGGACTAAGGGCCAAGAAGGACCGAAGTGTCCCGAGGCACCTGGTGAAGCAACGTTTGAGCAAGAGCGGGCGAACATGCACGCGTTAGAGGTGACCCAGTGCTTCTTCGAAGCGGTGTCCACGCAGATGGAGCGCTGGTACGAGCGTAAGGTCCAGGAAGCGAGCTGGCAGGCCGAGCGGCAGGCACAGGCCGAACGCGTCGCACTGATGGAGAGGATCAGCTCTTTAGAGGATGAACTCAGAATGCTTAAGTTCAGCAAACAGGAGCAGAGCTAACACTGTGTGGAGTGGCATGAACAGTTCCAGAACATCAGAACCATGCCACTATCAGAACCCTGCCACGGCATGCTGTACTATATGGACTATATGGTCAAATGTTATCAGTGAACCCATTTCAAACCACGGGCATTAACCTGGTGCCCCTACATTCAGTGTCTACATTTATTATCTTCTGCTTATTCTTCTACAAGGGACATGGTGGGGTTCCTCATGCCCATCCAGGGGAGAACTGGGTTTCGGGTGCTGGGCAGATACACCCAGGACAGGGCGCCAATCCATCGCTGGGCACGAACACACACTATACGGGAAAATGTAGAGCATTCAATTTATCTTTAATCCAGGTCATTGGAAACCAGAGAACCCGGAGGAAACCCACGCAGACATGGGGAGAACGTGGAAACTCCACCCAGATTGGGATTTGAACGGGGAATCGTGCTGCCACCACTAATCTTTAGTTTCTGGAAATATTTTCCACCAGATTTTGGAGTGTGATTAAGGAGGTTAGGCGGTAACCCCATGACACAGGTCCCAGTAAACTGGAGAAAGTCTTTCACTGGTGTTTGGGGTGGAGAAAGGCGGTGCTGACGCTTGATCAGAGATTGTATAGCGCACTGCCTGATGACGTGGGCAGCTTTATGAGCTATGACATCACATGGCGCGGAGAGAGCGATTCCTTTAACCGACAGGACTGGTGGGATGTGGACAAAGTGCAGTTTGCGGCAGGAAAGCTGTAAAGCCCGGTATTCCGTGGTGTAAAGGTTTAGTGTCTGAATAAAACATTATATGGTCAGAAATCCGGTCATAATTCCATATACCCCCGTTACGGTTGGTGCCGAAACCAGGTAGAAATGAGGACCGCCAACAGAACATGCTTTCTCTATGTAAAATTGCCCTCATCTAATCTGCCCCCACCTAAATTGTGCCCATCTACAATTGCCCCCATCTAAATAGTCTCTAGTAAAATTGCCCCCATCTAATTTGCCCCCACCTAAATCGCACCCCTCTAAAATTGCCCCCATCTAGTCTCTATGTAAAATTGCCCCCATCTAATTTGCCCTACACTTAAATTGCACCCCTCTAAAATTGCCCCTATCTAAATAGTCTCTATGTAAAATTGCCCTCATCTAATTTGCCCTACACTAAAATTGCGTCCCTCTAAAATTGCCCCCATCTAAATAGTATCTATGTAAAATTGCCCCCATCTAATTTTCCCCCCACCTAAATTGTCCCCATCTACAATTGCCCCCATCTAAATAGACTCTATGTAAAATTGCCCTCATCTAATTTGCCCCCACCACAAACCCAACTAAATCTATAAGGCGCTTGATGTGTGTGTCAACAGCATGTCCATCTGACTAAATGTGTACGATCCCGCATCCCCCGAAAACTTTAATGAAGACGGAATTGACCAAAGTTATCTCGCCAAATAAGCAAATCAATGACCGCATTATAACATGCTGTAAAAACGCTGGCCACCCGGCCGTAGAACGATACGAAGGTTTGTTAAGACCTACCGGGTATCAATAAACAGTATTCATCTATCATAAGCGTGCTGCTGCACACGTCATCAGGCAGAGCAGCATCAGGTGCGTTATATAAACCCACGCTAACAGGATGTATAAGCTATTTCCCTCACATTACAAATGTGTCGTGTGTCGACTTATTTATAGACGAGCTGCTTTGTATTTTGTCCTATTGGTTATTGACGACTTTCTGATGCCAGTATAAATAAGAGATGCTCGAGCTGCCTTTAAAAACCTGTGGAGCTTCAGATTTAAGGTTGGCTTTTGTTTTCAAAAAGCATCCTGCTGCAGATTTTTTATTTTTAAATGTATTTACAGTAGATTCACATTTAAGTAACAGAAGTAACATACTATACATCTGTATAACTGAACCTTAAAGTATCCCATCCATCCATTATACACCGTTTATCCGAGTCGAAGGGGCGAAACTAAACAATAAATCCCAGGGACCCCAATCCCCAGCTATCTCTTCGGCTTTTTAGGAGGCACCCCAAGGTCAACACGAAGGTATAATCTCATCATCATGTCCAGGGTCATCTGATTAAACATACCCAGCGATCAGGAAACATCTGGACCAGATGCCCGAACTCCTTACACTATATCTAAGGGAAAGGCCAGTCACTCATTTCGGCCGCTTGTTTTCGTGACCCCATTGTTTCAGTCAGCAAATTACGATCAGCTCCCGCTTCACCATAACAGACCAGAGCAAAGTCTGCATCACTGCAGACGCCGTACTGATCTGACTTCGGGTGTGGCTCCTAGTTGATGTACCTTTATACGTCCCTGGTGTTTTTTCTCTTTTTTTTATTAAAACAAATTAAACATTTCTTACTATAAGAAGTCTGTGTACTTTCTTTGTTCACTGGAGTTAAATAACAAGCTTTTAAAAAGCAATGCCCCCTTAAATTTCAAACCAAAGGTCTCTATTTTGGGGCTCTGCTATTTAACAAAATGCAGAGCTGTGGAGTTCCAGTCAATGGTTTCTGCCTAAAAACAGGCTGTATTCCAAATTCCAAGTGACATTCGGTTTCCAGTCGTCAAAATCCCAGCCCCCACCGTCAGCCACTGTGCAGAGCGAGGAGGTCCCCAGCAGTCACCGGGATTTAATTTAAATACTTTTTGGCACATCCTGCTTATGTAGGTGTTTAACTCCGAGCTAAAGTGAGGGATTTCCTGAGTTCTTCAAGGTGCTTGTTGGCCTGTGTGATCATCATTCGAATTGCATCCTACGGGGAACATGAAAGGTAGGTTCATCAGAAATGCCATCGTAACAGACGCATGCACGTTTTTCAGCAGCACTGGCCGCATTTATTATTTATACAATTATTTCCAAGCAGCTTTACAAAACTAACATATGGTGGACGCTGTGCATACGTTAAGTAGATGCTCGCTTACTGGAAATGCCTACTACATTAAAGCAATGAGGTGCGAGAGGACATGCATTATTGTGAATAAATTACAGGAAAGAGGTGTTGGGTCAGACGCAAAGCGGAGTACAGTTAGACCTCTGTCCCGTGATTTATTCACAATCTCATACCTTATTGCTTTTATAAAACTTACACACCATTAGGGCTGGGACGATACGGCCTAAAATCACAATTGCGATATATTGAGCAGGTTCACCTCGATAACGATAAATGGACGATACACACATACCCCAATAATAAAGAATGTATACGGCCAACATAAATACTTCACAGGAATATTGATGGTACACTAGCCCCTTTAATTGCCACGTAGTCACGTGACTACCCTACAGAAAGCGCGGAGCGCAGCCTCTTAAAAGAACATGAACGTAGCCGGCAAAAAAGACAAAACAACTTATATTTTCATTTTTTTTTTAATACCGAAAATACCGTTATGAGCAAAATGATGTTGGTTATCGGCATAAATTTCTGTATCCGTAAATTTTCAGTATATCGCCCACGCCTATATATATATGTATATATATATATATATAAATAGGACTATGTCGCCAAACCATGGAATACACACTACAGAGCCGCACCTTTCTTTTTCCCAGCTGAACCATGGGATACCATGAGTTCCACCTCCCTCCTCTCTTCCCAACATGGCCAGCGCTTGACAAGTATTTAATGGAAACAACATTATTTCAATAAGTCACATATTTCTGCAAAAATGTCATCGCCGAAACTGTTGCCCTCGAAGTTCTCCACATGGCTATAACCTTCCAACACTGGGATACCTTCAGAGACAAGCTATCCATTGTTTTTAGACCCGGAAGCATAGTTATGGTCAACTCAACAATACCCTGACTACATGAATACTTCCGGGGTTTATGATGGCGCGGCAGAAATAGGAACGGCAACGTTATACCGGTCCAGGGCTCATTTATGCGGCGTACGCTACGCTGCGGCTCGTCGTGTGTGTTTCAGACAGTTTACCTGGTTTGTTGCCTCTTTGTTCCTTTTAAACTCCTCTCTGGCCCACTCTCTTAAGTATTTACGATCCGTTTCTTCTGGAACTTGACGGATTGTCCTCAACAACGAGCGATAAAGCCCCAACACGCTCTGCCTCTGCAAAAACTGAACACAAAATGAATAATTAATTTCAGTTCAATGGATGCCAACAGTTTATGACATGCACTCCTCAGTCACTGTATTCGGTATGGCACCTCGTTTCCAGACTTATAGTCTATTTAATCATCTTCACTTTTAATATAAATACACTCCATAGTTCTAAATTTCAATCTGTGGACAATCTGGAGGTTCTTTACACACGTTTTCAGTCCTCTTTACTTTGATCCCTAGTGATCAGGACCCCCACAGAAGTGGGAAGGCATTTTATTTAAGGTGGTGTATGATTGTCAGCCTCAACATCTCATCACTGGGGTGTGGTGGTGGTGGTGATGTGTTTATGTGTATTTTTTTTTGCATGGCTAGATTAAGTAACTGAAGGTTTTAACACTGTGTTCACTCACTGCACCCCGAGAATGTTCCACCTCCCAAATACTACAGTCTTTGTGGTGGTGCTGACAGTAGAGGACAACCAAAGTATGTGGAGAAATATATAAACCTCACTATAAAATGCACCAAATTGTCAGTAAAACTAATAAAATTGACAATTTAACTGAAAGGTGCTGACTGACTGACCTTCCCGAGTCGTTAACGGTAAGAAAATATTAGCAAACGGTCACTAAAAAACGCGCTGGAACCGGATATTAATCTTTAATCGTGTTTAAATAAATTTAACTTAAATAATAATATTTTTTTTTACCTGTTTAAAGTTTAATGTAGCCGGCGGTAATCTGGAAACCGACATTTCTAAAGTCTTCACAAGCCGCTGTTTGAGTCGAATCGATGGGTAGTACATGCATTACTGCCCCTAGTGGCGCGGAGTAAAGTCTGTCTCAAACGGCAAAGTAGTGGACTAAGTAGGGCGCCACATTGTCATTGTATCATTGCGAGGTCAAAAACTTATTTGGTAAACTATTAAGTGCTTTACGGCGCGGAGCAGTTAATCATTGTGATGATTGTTAACGATATTTTTTTTCTTTATAGACTTATAACTACTTATTAAAAGTTTGATATCATTTGAAGGTATAAATGAAATATTTTTTATGGCTGCCACATAAGATTTTTAGGATGTAGTTTATCAAACACCTCACTTCTACAGTGTCCATTAAAAAATATGGTTCATTCATTTTCATAATTCCATTCAAACGTTTAACTTTCGGAATGGATTAAAAATGCAGGGCCCACCGTTTAAACGATTTAGAGATATTAAAAACTGCTATGTTTATATTTAGAGTTCTATAATATATAATAATTTATTCATTATCTTCTGCTTATTCCTCTACAAGGGTTGTGGTGGGATTCCCAATGCCCATCCAGGGGAAACATCTCAGGTGCTGGGCAGATACACCCAGGACAGGGTTCCAATCCATTGCTGGGAACACACTCACTCACACATTCATACACACACTATACAGGGCAATTTAGAGCATTCAATTTACTTTACATCCATGTTTTAGGACTGTGGGGGGAAACCAGGGAACCTGGAGGAAACCCACACAAACACAGGGAGAACATGGAAACTCCATCCAGATCGGGATTCGAACTGGGAACCCCCAGTGCTGAGAGGCGAATGTGCTAACCACTAAGCCACCGTGAATCCATAATCTATTAAAGTTTAACTTTTTGAATGAAATTATGGAAAGTGATCAACTTTTCCAGGATATAATTTTTTTTGGGAAGGCTCAGTAGTTGTGATTTGTAAAAGTTTTTGTTGCTTTATGTCAAAGGTGTCCAAACTTTTTCAAAGAGGGCCAATTTAAAAAAGTGAAGATGCCAGGAGCCAATAGTTCCTTCTGATATATTTTAAACAATAAAATGCAGTTATTAAACAATTTTTGTCGTCACAATGACCCTTATTTTTCGAATGGCAGTGTAACGGAATTCTTTCCTATCTGGTCAGAGCACACAGAACAAACCGTCTAACACACCTTACATTTGATGAATTCAATGACACCAAACAAAATAATGACCGAAGCGGAAGGAAGAGGTTTGCCCTTGGGTTTTATTTTCCTACACCAACACAAATCAAGAACATAAAATGTACAAAAAAATGTACACTGCATAATTTATAAATACATTTGAGTGTATAAATTAGAAAATAAAAATGCAGGCGGCTAACAACACCCACACACAATACTCTCTATGAACACTAGTTGTCAGTACAGTTGACTCGCTAAGAAGCTACTTACTTCCCGTTGTGTTTTTGGTGAAAAAGTGTGTAACAAAAGGCACGGCAATACACAGAGTTAATACCAATCGACCAATCCCTGCGCGGCATGCTGGGGACAGGAACGGAGCGAGAAGGAGAGCAACTCGATCATAATTCAACAGGACAACGGAGAAGAAGGTAGAACAGAATTCGTTGTGTCGATTAGTGTCCTCATTTACAAAGTTTTTAAATAAATTAGGGCTTAAAACGTGAGGAAAACGACATCACTAAATCCTCTGATGTTCAGTGTGCACTAATTAGTGAGCAATTTAAACATGGAAGAAAAGATACACAACTGGATGTAGTGTGAAAGCAGCTGCAACGTTGTACCTTAAATAAATGGAAGGCACGGGCACACACACACACACACACACACACAGTATTAGTGCATTTTGCTGACAACAATGCATACCACAGATGCCAGTCCTGCTTTTACACATAGTACAATGCAGTTTAATGTACGTGCGCATACACATCGCTGCTTTAATAGTATTTTACATCTGTAGTGTATTAGTCTTAATTATCCAGACACTAGGGGGTGTAACAAAGCATCAGGTCACGATGAGCATTAATGCAAAAATGTGACGTCATGTGAGTTGTACCTATTAGGCAACATAACGCAATTCCACCATTTGGACACCAGAGGGCGTACGCAGAGAAAGGAGGGAGTCTATGGCGTCAGAAAGGGTCCAAACGTTTTGAGAACTTAAAAACAGAATTTGTAAGCAATTATCCTCGTTCTCTGTCTTTCGCCCTCGCGTCTACAAAATTCTCACGTTCGATTTTTGTATTCAGAACCCGTTTGAAGCCCACCCTGCCATGCTACACATCCGGCGAGGTCGGCGAGTATGAGCCAAACGTGTCTTGTTTTTGAAAAATGAGTTGAGAGTTTGTTTACTTCTATCAGCTATTTTAATTTTGATTATTTTTCATTCCCACTTTTTAAAATGTGTCTTTTAAAAAGTGTCTTTTTAAAATTATCATAATGTAGCACGGCTGGGTGGGCTGGACTTTTCTCGAGCAGCCAATTATGGTCGGGGTCCTAAATCCAAAAATCGAACGTGATAAAATTTTTAGACGCGAGGGGGCGATAGAGAGAAGCGCGAGCAAAATAATGAGAAGCGCGAGCGAAAAAATGAAAAGAACAAGCAAATAAATGAGAAGCGCAAGCAAAAAAACGAGAGGCGCGAGCGAAAAAATGAAAAATGAGAGGCACGAATTCTGTTTTTAAGTTTTCAAAACTTTTGGACCCTTTCTGACGCCATAGAAGTCTTCTTTAAGAAATAATGTACAGAAAGGTGATGCAGAATGTTGTCCAGCTGCCACATGGGACTTTTGTAACAGGCTGAACAAATTCAAAATAAAAGCACTGCACATGTTCTTTGTGCATAGTGTACAATAGACACTACATCTGCATTGCTTTTATTTTAAATATGACCTTTATTTAAATGTATACGGTTTAGAAACCAAATCCATAGAAATTCGATTTCTAACATCTCATCAAACTCATACGGGGCCACCGGGGCCGTAAAATGCCCAGGTCTTGTGTATGGGATTTAAATGGCATTTATAAAGGCGATCACAAGGCCGAGCTGCTATCTTGCTATCTGCTAGATTTACTTTTATAAATTAAATAGTTATGGAATGTTTCATGACAGTTACGATACGGAGTAGAAACTTCGGTTCTTTTTTTTAAGACAATTCATGTTTAAAAACTTTTTTAAAGTGCGCGGTTTTGGATCGTTACACTTCAGAGATAAAAGCAATGCCGTTCACCCAAATTCCGTATGTAATTCCAAATCAAGTATTGTGAGAAATCGTATCGTGTGGTCAGTATCGTGAGCAGGGGGTCAAAACGTACACCCCAACCTAACACGCATGCAGTTTTTACACTCCCCTGAAAATACTACACATACACCAAGCCCCTCCCCTGTCCATTGGCATGGCTTTGAAGCTGCCCCCCCTGCTCCTCCTCCTCCTCCTCCTCATACTCAATAGGTTTGGGCGAGCTGTACGGATGGCCGTGGTCGTCGAAAAAGCGCCGGAACGTGAACTCGTAAAAGGCATGTTCCGGATGCTTGCCGTTTTGGAACCAGGAGCTTAGCGTGTCGTTGTGGTTGTTTTCGTCGCTCCACAGCTTGTCCGGATCCACAGGGTCGAAGTTGGACGTGTCGGTGCAGTGGGTGATCTTGGGTACGTAAGGGGGCGGGTCCGGCTGCTGACGCATGTCCACGCTGAAGTCCACACTGCGGAAGAAAGAGTGCGCTTTGATCTCGTCGGCGCCGTTTTTTCCCAGGCGGTCCTCTGGTCCGCGGCACAGCTTGACGATGAGGTCGGATGCTTCGACGCTCAACTTGGACTGAGGGGGTATGTGCAGCGCCGACGGCCAGTTTATTACCTAGGACGCCATATTATATTATTACTTCATAATTACACTTTAATAACTAGCACATGGAGATCATTCAATACACAGTATAGAACGGACGGTCCGGTACTCAATTCTGATTGGCTGAGTTGTGTGTCCAGCCGTGACAAGATTATACACCGCTGAGCGCTAAGTGATCTAGAATACACATTTTTTCTGTAATTTGGCCACTAGCTGGCAGTATTTCATTGTTGGAGAAACCGGAAACCTATTACTCAGCGATCAGTGTTCACTTTAAAAACTGGATAAGATGACGTAGCGGAAGACCAGATTATAAGCGATTTTTAACACATTTATAAATCAAACCTTGTGTTGTAACCATGTTTTTTAAAGCAATAAGGCACTCGAGGTACCACGCTTCACATCAGGCCTAACAACACCTCTTTCCCGTGATTTATTTACAATCATGCCGCCCTTTCCCACCTTATTGCTTTATTAAACAGTATTCTGTTACGAAGGAAAAACCCACAGTGGGAAACGTTTAAAGAACTTGATTTTTTAAATTAAACATATATTTAGGCGACACAGTGGCTTAGTGGTTAGCATGTTCACCTCTCGCGCTGGGGATTCCCGGTTCTGGGTTTCCATGTCCTCCCCGTGTCTGTGTGGGTTTCCTCCGGGTTCCTCCCACATTCCAAAAACATGGATTCCAGGTAAATTGAATTCTCTAAATTGCCTCTATATAGTGTGTGTTTGTATCTGAGTGAGTGTGTACCCAGCAATGGATTGGCACCCTCGTCCTGGGTGTATCTTCCCAGCGCCCGATACGTTCTCCCTTGGATGGACATTGGGGACCCCCCCAAACGACCCTCATAAAGGAATAAGCGGAAGATAATGAACAAATGAATATATATTTACTAGCCGACACACGGTGCAGCATACGCCGCTGCAAATACCACATTACCAATTTGGGTCCTTGAGTAAGACCCTTAACCCTCACTGCCCCAGGGATTCTGCATGTGACCCTGTGTTCTGACCCCGACTATAAAGGGGGGTACTTGTAAGTCGATTTGAATAAAAGCGTCTGCTAAATGATCAAACGTAGAAAATGTACGCCACATAATTGAGGCCTTTCCCGGTATAATGTTGCCGGTTTAAGAGCAGCAGTTTCGTCAATGGCAATTTTTTCAGAAATATGCAACTAATAGAAACATCTACCTGATGCAGGAAGTTGTATAACATTGATGGAATTGTTTTTTCATGAAAACATGTTGGGAAGCAAAGTGAAAAAAGGGGGTGGGGCTTTGGGGCTACCATGGTTGGGGGACTTTTTCTTTTACTTACAGATGCAATTCTCTGTAAACTCACCTTCATCTGGGTCTCCAGTGGCGTTGTGGCTAAAAAAGGGGGCTGGCCAACCAGCATCTCGTACAGAATCACACCCACGCTCCACCAGTCACACAGCTGCGTATATCCTGTACCGCACACACATATACACAATCAACACACAATTTTAAAGAATGGACCACACCCCTTACACAGATACATGACATGGATGTTTGTACCTGTGCGCAGAAGCACCTCTGGGGCGATGTAATTCGGGGTGCCAACCAGTGAGTGTGCCAGGCAGCGCTGGTGTTGTCTGGCCGCCCGCCGCTCCAGTGTCTTCAGCCGATCGCCGCAGCGGCAGTTTGGCGTGTCCTCCCAATCCTTGCTGAAATCCATGCTGTCCTGCCTCACGTGGTCACCTGACACATAGCAGAAGGACATCAGCAACGTCACAACTTTTAGATATCGGTATTTGGATTCCCGCGGCTCCCTCGGCGCCCGGGTCTCGATTCTTACCGCTCTGATAGTATTTGGAGTCGTGGGTCCAGCGGAAGCCGGTGCACAGGCCGAAGTCGGTGAGTTTGATGTGGCCGTCTCGGTCGATCAGGATGTTGTCAGGCTTTATGTCGCGATGGATGAAGCCCATCTTGTGCACGCTCTCCACGGCGCACGCCAGCTCGGCGATGTAAAAGCGTGCCAGCTCCTCGTTGAACACCCCCAGTCGGATCAGCAGACTCATCATGTCCCCGCCCGGTATGTAGTCCATAACGAAGTACAGATTGTCTTTGTCCTGGAAGGAGTAGTAGAGACGCACCACCCACTCGTTGTCGGCCTCGGCCAGGATGTCCCGCTCGGCTTTCACGTGCGCCACCTGATTTCTCAGGAGCACGTCCTTCTTCCGCAGTGTCTTCATGGCGTACAGCGCTCCCGTGTCCACTTTGCGCGCCAGGCACACCTCCCCGAACGCACCGATCCCCAGCGTCTTGATCTTCTCAAACATGGACTTCTCCATCTTGGCCCGTTTGAGTCGGATGTAGTTGGACTCCTTCTGGGAGAGCATCATGCGCATCTGGTCCTGAGCATCCTCAGACAGTCCCACCTGCAAGTTGGGAACACATTTTGACGCATTGCCAAGCGCACACACACAAACAGTGAGACCCATGACCTCACATGCGTGTTGCATTTTTTTAATGTTCAAATCAGAGTTTGCCTGCAGCTCCACGGCCAAACAGATACGGGTTAAAGACTTATATATAAACTCCGTCCAACCATTATAGCTACACGTTTAACATACCACAATTAGGCCTGGGGCGATATACCGAAAATTTACCGACATCATTTTTGTCTTTTCCGTAAGCTACGTTCATGTTCCTTTAAGAAAAAAGGGAATAGTACCATCAATATGGCTGTGAAGTATATATATATTGGCCTTATACATTCTATATTTTTAGGGTTTGTGTGTATCGTCCATTTATCGTTATTGAGGTGAACTGCAAAATATATCGCAATACTTATTTTAGGCCGTATCGTCCCAGCCCTAACCACAATACACACAAAGAACACATCTCACACAAAGTCATGCTTAACCTGCAAGCTGTAGAATCACTGGGATAAGTTACAACTATATGTGCACAGCATCATCCTGCCTTTCTTTACAACTAGTATACTATCCATTGGATATGGAAACACCATGTGGGCAAAACTATTGGGACACACCCCGGAACAATTGAAATGTGGGTCCTTGATTCATTCCTATTGCCACTATTTTTTATTTGTTCATTTTAAAAAACACATCAAACCAGGTTGGTCCTGGAAAACATTGTAATCTGGCATGTCTGTGACCCCAGGTCCATAGTTAAGTGAGTGAGCTTCAGGTTTAGCACACAACTTTGTGAGAAATTAGAAGATTGTGAGCACGGTCTCTCACCTAATACCCATGTCTGATCTCACAAACACTGTTCTGGGTAAAAAATTCCCACAGTAACACTCCAAAAGCTTGTAGAGCATCCTCCCAGAAAATAAAAACCCATTCTTTGGTGTCTAAAAGCACCAGTATGCATAGCGTGTAGGCGTCCCAATACTTTTGTCCATACGGTATGCAGTGGAGACCAGCTCGTCATGCTAATTGCAAAGGATTTTGAGCAAAACACAGTTCTAAAACTGTCCTGTCCGACCGAGGTTGTTTCTCATCGGTGTAAGAGACATTTTGCTTGAAATATTTCAGGTAGGAACGACTTGCATCTCACTAATGTAAAGCATGCAGCCCGTCATGCAGCTCGCATTCCTGCAACGACAATACTCAGTGTTTATGAACGTAGATTTGCATGCTAAATCTTACTTCATCAGGAGGGTGCAGACTAATCAGCCAGCAGTGGAATTTCCTACACCCTTAAAACCAGCTGCTACAAAGAGAAGAGAAAGATAGAAGCCAAAAAAGAAACACCAAGAGTGGCAGAAACACCTCACATCAAGGGTGCTTTTGAATGAGAGGAACATTTTTAGAACCAGTGGAGGAAGTACCTCTTTTTTTGGGGGGGAGGGGGTCCATATTGAAAATGTTTTTGATGATTGATGGAATTTTTAACTATACCTTTTACAAGGTAAAATTCAAGCACTTTAAGCTGTGCTAAATTAATGAGAACATTGATATCTCAAAACTGCGATTCCGCGATTAATCGCAAAACTAAGTTAATAGCAGGAATTATGGATTTACTGATGTCAATTTCACACAATTTAAATACCGATGTTCTTCACTCCAGAGTGCAGACTCCCCTATTGGGAAAATCTGCACGTCCTTTTTGCTGACTTCCCACACACTGCGTCATTTCCCTCGCTCTTCCTTTCTTTATAATGCTATAGAATAAGTCATATTTAAAAAAAAAAAAAAAAAAACACAGAAGTGGTAAAACTATGGTGCCTCAGGCAAAAAACAGATTCCTCGTGAGCCAAGTGCTTTTGGATTACAAGAAAGAACAATCTGCCACACATACAGGGAAGTCTTTTATATTTTACGTGAATTTATTTAGTCAGATAGTTATTTATCGTAAAGTAAATCCAGTTCGAATTTCAAGCATTCGCAAGCACTTTCTCCAAAATTCCAGCACTTATACGGCGTTATAATTCAAGCATTTTTACAGGATTTTTAGGAAAGTTTTCACCTAAAAGGAACCATCAGTTACAAAACTGTATATTAAACAATACAAAGCAAAAAAAAAAAATATATATATATATATATAGAATTGTGTCGAAAATAATCGAATCGTTGGCTTAAAGAATATCGAATCATAATAAACGCTCCTATTTACATCCCTGATTGATCCCATATGTGATAAAGAATATATGTATTATACAGGCACCATAGGCATTTATCTATCCCCAGAAGTAGTTCCTCTAAAACAAGTTCCAAGAACTGTTAGGTCCAAAAGCCCCTTTAGAGCAGAACTGGGGGAAATAAAGGTAGAAAAGAGTTGGAAGCCAAACAGAGAACAGATTGAGTCAAAGCAAAGGTTCTTACCCGCTTCATTTCGTTCTCCAGCTGTTTCTTCCTACGTAACCGTTGCTGATGGATCTTCAAAATGTTCTCCACATGTTGCTCCATGTAGAACTTAAAAGCCTGAGGTGAGTAGATCTGCACCCGGCCCTCACCTCGGCGCTCCTCGTCCCGTTTATTTTTCCGCACAGGAACGGGAGACGTGGTGATCTGTTTCTTTTCCCGCTCTGTGCCCCCGGTGGTCTCTGAGCCCTCTGTACGTTCGCTGGAGCAGGTGCTGCCGTTGTCCGCGTCGTCCTCGCCTCCCTCTTCCTCCTTGGAGTACGCGGGCTGCTGCAGGAGATGTTTTGGGTATGGAGGAGGGGGCCCCTGGTAGCTGGGTACCTCTGGTAGAGGCAGCTGGGGTACACTGGGGGTGGGAAGAGAAGAATCCTGGTAGGGAGATGGTTGTTGCTGTTGTAGCCTTGGTGGGTGTGTGGGTGCCACGGCTGTCTGCATCTCAGGCTTCGACACACGTGTACTCTTGACAGGCTGCAGTACAGGGGCCTGCGTGATGGCTGTGACCGTCGTGGTCGATGGCTGCGAGCTGGCTGCTGTGGGCCGTGAGGCAGCATTGGCGAAGGAGTTAGAGCGCACAGGCATGCCATGTGTCCACGCTGAAGGAGGGACGTCTTGATTGGTCCCATTTCCGGACAAAGACTGAGGCTGCTGCGGTGAAGCTCTAGACTGGGGCATTATAGGAAGGTTATACATGTCCAGGTTGTGGCTGTTCCGATTCGGGACCTGCAACTGTGCTGTGGGACTGTGCGCACTCGCCTGGCCCAGCGGATACGGTGGCGGAGGGGCAGGGGAGGCCTGCCTGCCAGGTCCCACCATGCTGAGGCCATGGCCATACTCTGCCTGTGTAGAACCATTCTGTGGTCTGGATGAGGGGTAAGTGAATTTGTTTCCACCGGACCCCTGCATTAACATGGGCTGACGACCCATTGGCACGGGGCTAATCCCCCTTTGTACCTGTGCAGGAGGGCTTGGGTAGCTCTCAGGCCATGGCCCCTGGGGAACAGGAGAAATTCGGGACCCAAGGTAGTCCAAGTTTCCAGAGTAGCGTTTGTTTGGGTCGCGCGATGGTGGAGGGTTTACCCTCTGACCCCCGACTGCAGCCATGTGAGCCTGGGGATACGTCGAGGGCCGGGGCATGTCAGGCTGAGGGCCGGGGCTACTGGAACGGTACAGACCGCTGTGACGCTGTGGGGCCAATGATTCCTTGGAGCCTTTCCAGCTCTTCCGCCGCAGAACGGGCTGCTGGATGTGAGTGGGACCTGCGTAGGACATACGTAAAGTCAACTCACTTACCTCTTACTGTAAATATATGATTTATTAATTTTCTGAGCCAAACGAGTTCCAAAAGATGTTCACATTTTAACTGCAACAAAATGTTTCTGGATGATTGGTTTAACGTTGTTGTGTCAAAAGCTTTTTAGGTGTTTTGATGCAAGCAAAACGGCATTTCTAATTGTATGGAATGCGTTTGTGTAAGAGTCTGTGATGATATTTGGGGTTTATCGCCACATCGGCATAATTACGGTTATATATGTGGCATGTCACATTTTAAATTTATATTATAGTGGGATGCCATGAGTATTGTTCTTTAACTACATAAGATTGTAAGAGTCTCACTATTTCTCTCTCTCTCTCTCTCCTTTGGCTCCCTATAGCTGCTTGCATTCAGTACAAGGCACTGACTTTGGCCTACAGGACAACCCACTGATCTGCCCCCTCTTACCATCAGTCCATCTTTCCTAAATTCACAGAAACTCACCACGGTGCTAATTCTCACTCCGTATTGTTCACCAGCACCAGATAATGGAACGATCCTCCCAACACCGTCACTCAGCATTTTCAAGATACTTCCACAGGCACTTGCCGTATAATCAAAAAACGCAGCCAAATCGGATAACGATCAGATTTTGGGATACTAAAGTGTAGCTGGTTTCTCCTTAACTACTGTCGCGTGGAGTTCTAATATTTGTAAGTCACGATGCATAAAAGCATCTGCTAAATAGCTAACTGTCAATGAGTCTGTGAGTGGAATCACACAGTGCATTAAGTGGATGCCTGAAGGCCTTTAAGACTTTGCACCTACCAGCTGCTTTAATACCCGCGTTACTAGAGCGTGCCGCTACAGCTGCCATCTGTTCCCTTACGGGGTCCTGGTAGCTAATTTTGATGTACTCCATGGCAGCCCCCAGGCTGCGACTGTTGGTATGCTTCAGAGCACAAATCACCGTTTCCTGCAACAGACACATTGTTTAAAAAAAATTACCAAT
>JAOUQT010077913.1:0-10110 GCA_025769995.1 Xyliphius kryptos
CTCAAGTAGTTTCCGCATTGTACACATACCGAACATGCGTTTTGATACATAGGTTTTGGGTTTTTTTAAACGTGCATTCCCAACCAGTCCAACTCGGTCTCTTTAAGCACAGCCCTCTGTGTGACTCCAAGCAGGTCCTGCTCAAGTTGGCGGACTCCAGCTTGAGCCTTTTGCCTTTCCTCTTGCAGCCCATGTTGTAACTCCTGTCATTGGACAGAACCGCCGTCACTCCACACAATCTATATAATATTCCTAATGAATTATTCAAATTGTAGGTTATTAAACCCACATTTCTATAAATTTAGTGATTTCACTCACCTTTACAGTAATTAAGCAAAATTGTCAAGGCATTTAAAAAACAATAAATTTTTAATTTATAATAAACTTAATAACTAATAACTTGTAGCTAAATTATATTCAATCATACAAAAGGAAGCCTACATAAGAAAGTGTGTTAATTACAAGCATTCACTAGATTTAGTTTCCACATGATGATTCCGCCCTCCTTTTGACGTGAAGAGGAGCCAAGTGTTACTTTCATTTCATTTTTGTTGCAACATGTCTACACTTAGTCGTCCTGCCCAATAAATTATGGCAACATCTGGAACTGACATCACACACATAGGTTCGCACACACATATGCATTCTTTCCCCCAGGCGTTTAGTGACTGGTGGTGGTTTACGGCCAATGAAGGTTCTGAACTGCTATACATATAAAGAGCATATAAAACGGGTCATTGTAAAATTAGCAGCCGCAAACTGCTCTTTTGCTCCCATGAGAACTATATTATAAGGAATTATATTCATTGGCTAAAGTAAACAGGAGCAAACATGACATGCTTGCGCACCCACCAGCACACCCACCAGCGCACCCACCAATCTACAGCACTCACTGTTGGATTTGCCCAATGTCTGCATGTCGCCATCTATAATAGGAGTTTTTATACACCGGGCCTATAATGTGGTCTTTAACACACGCATACAGAATGGATTATGCAACAGACACGAGGGGGCACTGCAACACCACAACACAGCTTCACGCACATCCTGCCTCCCTTTTATTGTTGTGTGAGGGCTTTGTAGTGGAATAAGCACAGGAAGCACTAAAGCTTGTGCATGGAATAAAGTGCACCGAAAACAAATCAAAAAGCTGTGGAGAAACTCGTGGTTGGGAACAGAGAGAGAGAAAAAAGTACATAAGTAAATTGCAGCAGCATGTGAAGAGAAGAAAGAGGCTGAAAGAATAAGATTAGTGAAACATAAATACGAGTTAATGAAGGAAAACTAAAAGTGTTAGATCAGTCTAAGCAGTGAATCAGAATTTACACACAAAACAACTGTTTCTCTTCAAGGTCTCTTTGTCTATTAATCTCCGTTTCTCTATCATGGCCAAACCCAAATCCCAAAATATTAAGTTTCTCATTAGTTTATGTTACTGGAATGAAAAGATAGATGAAAAAACTGGAAACAATGTCTTCTTGTATTCTCAAGTAGACTTGACCTAAATTATTAATTATGTCACATTTTAATCTGCATTTCCTGGTCAGTGTGTGAACCCCTTCCTGCACTGCAAAAGTGAGAGGCATCACTAGATAAACACATTTACACCAAAAACCAATTTAAGTCCAAGTGGTAATTCTAATTAAATTGAATATGGAAGAAATGGCCAAATTATCCCTTAAGTAACTCTGGGAAGTCTAGGACCAATTTTGCACTTGACTTACTGTATCATAACCAAATAATAAAAATGTATTTTCTTAACAAAAAGTGCCAGTTTTGCCTTTGTGGAAACCCAGCATAATTTGTATTAGTCAACCCAAACCTGCTTTGTTATACTTCATTTTTGTATTCATTGTGAAAAAAAAATGTCTACAACTAATGCTTATATTTATTTGTATCTTTTTCAATAATACATTTTTACACACCCAAGTTCCTAACAGTTTAAACAGATTTTTTTTCAGGATATCTGCGAGAAGTTAACAAATAATCAAACTTAGTATGACAGCCTCAACCATTGGTTTTTATTTGATTGAAGTATTGTAGGTACTTGCAGACTTCTCATGTCATGACAAATTATTAAAAAACACAAATCAGAACATAGCTAGGTTCACAGTTGCAAGATAAAACTGTTACATTGTTTTTAAAGTAGAAACCTTGGGAGGACCAAGTCTCGGGATTAAATACAATAATTCATAAGAGTCCACTGTAAAATAAAAATTCTAATATTTACTTGAAATTATCATTGCGTGCAAGAAGGCTGGATAAACTTCCTCCCACAGCAGTTTAATGTAGCAATGTGAAAGTAAATGATGGCACATGTCTCATTAGTGTAATTTCTTAGTTCTTGCAAATTTCCTGACAAATGATTTGTGGACCAGATTATTTTCTGCCAATTTGGTCTTTTTATGCCCCAGATTATAAGTAAAAACTGAGGACTTTGCCAAGAAAATCAAATTAACAAAAGAATTGAATGTGTTCAATTCAGTCCTCTGCCAAAAGTGCATTATGGAAAACTGTAAGAACAAATCTAATGATGCTTTGTTTGAGCAGACAGTAAAACATTTCACAAGTCGCAGAGTTTAAATGGAACCTAGTCATCCTGGAATTGCTTATTACTTGATGCTATATGAGTAAGTAAACCAGCCAGGAAAGGGAAAAATAACTAAAATAAATACTAAAGTATAAAATTTAGATAATAAAAGCAATCCAGAAAATCTCTCTATATACCAGATCATTAAAATAATGCTGTGGTTAGATTTCATGTGATCAGTGTATCCCATTTTAGGTTGTAAATATCACAGTAAGCAATTAACAGACGCATGGAAGCATTTCGCCTCCCTGCAGAGACTTGGCTGTTGATGTCTCCAGTTCTGGGCTTCCTGCCCTTCTTTTCAATAAGCTGGTTTATAAAACACATCAAACTATCAAACACACTCAGCTCTTGAAATGGGAGTCAGGTGTGAGTGATCGTACATGACTTTATATTTACTTTTGTAATAGTCAACAGATTCTTTACCGTCTCCCCCTCTCATTATATACCTTAGTCACAGTGCACTTGGTGTCATTAAAGCTTCACTGGATGGGTAAAAAAAGGTCATTGTCAGGGGCAAGAGGTTTGCACACATGGATACAAACACACACGTTATCAGATAAGCTAAAGTGCTTTTTAGGGAGTGCTGTGTGTGCACTAGTAGACACGTAGACTAAGGGCCTTGTACCTGGAGACAGTGAGTCTTTCCTTGGACATGTGTATAGATAAGTGCTTTGATGTTAAGATAACTTGAACTTGTGATCACCACAGTGTTGCAGACCATTTAGAGAGGGTGTGTGCATGAGTGTATATACACTAGTGTAGTACCTGGTTGTGTCGTCTCTGTTCTTCCTGGAGTCGGTCTCTTTCTTGTGTGAGGAGAAGAACTTCTTTCTGCAGATCCCTGCATTCCCGCTGAACTTCCTCCACTCGCTGCTGCTCATGTACACATACAAACACAGAAGGAAATTTACCTACAGGGTATGAGTTTAACATATAGAGTTGTATGCAAAGGTGTGTGCACACCTGGTCAGTTTCTATGTGTTATTGATTTACTAAAACTGCATGGAACAAATATTTGCATATTTAAACACATTTCAAACAAATTAATAAATTAATAATTAAAACATATAAACATATATAAATAATTTTAATTCAAGTCAGCAAAACAGATAGCCTTCCTAAGGATTTGCTGCAAAATATTTGTATTTCTCACAAATCATGTTTGGTTATTGCCACCTAGAAAATGAACAATTCTTGGCAATAAAACAGAAACTTTTAAATTTAAAGAAGACATTTAGAGTTGAAGTAATAAAACTCTTGAATAAATTTATCCAAGACAAAGACAAAAAAACAACGCAGTCCATCAAAACTATTTCAGTTGGTAAAACAAACTTAAGATTTAAGTTAATTTAAGAAAGATGTCAAACAGCACATTATTAATTTGGACTCTTGATAAATTTATTTTATTTCATTTATTTATTTTATTTATTCTATTTTAATTGGTTCAGTTTTATTCTGTTTTTGTCCTATCTATCTGTATGTTTAAGCACCAGTACCTCAGCAATTTCCTAATATTGTGAGCCTGTTCACTCATATGGAAATAAAAACCTTTTATTTTATTCCAAACTTTTGGAGCACTTGCAGATAAAACACATACCTCTCACAGTAGCCTGATCATCCTGTGATGACTTACAAAAAGGTTAATGACATGTAATGATTTTGTTGTGACAACAAGTATGTGATGCCACAGTTCTTTAAAGTCCTCTTCTTAGTGATCATACATTTTCTGGCCAATGCTTTCCTCTTAGGACATAAAACTTATAGTATAATTATACTTAGAAATGGTTTAGGGTTGTATGCATATATAACATGAATATACCTCCAGAAGTCCAGTTTTTGTTGTAACTACTAGGATATCTGAATTCCCATCATCCTCCACGGTCAGCAACTCCTCTCCAGTGGGTGTTGCTGGACGGAACTGGAAAGGCGTGCTGGCTCCTCGGATTTCCCCGGTGTTCGTGACATAACAGAACTGATAAAACTCACCGTCACTACGAGGAACATAGTAACCTGAAAATGTAAACACTGTCAGAAAGCTCTCAAAAGTAAATATCACAATTTAAACTGTGTTATACTGAAAACAGAAATAGGAATACGATCAAAATCATGATTTTAAACAACAATTATTTACACAAAAAGTATTCTAAACCAAACATGCTGTAAACTTAGGCCATATAAAGACTTTGTAGAACATCTGCATAAACAATACAGATCTGTGTATTTTTAACATTGTCTGCTGGGTGCTGTAGGCACAGTCATCCGAAAAATGTACGGTGTACCGTTTAGTAGTATATGCTACCTTGGAAGACAAGAGTTCTGTGGACAGTAGAACCTTCAGAGTAGTTCTCTGGCATGGGTGACCAGAGGAATGTGTAGTAGTCCCGCGCACTGCTCCATCCGACCTAGAAATACACACACATGCACAATTATTAACTGGTTTAACAGCAAAAAAGCTTTTAAATCACAACTCTGTATTATATATTATAATTACAGTAGACTGTGGTAGATAAGAAGCCGTGCCGCCATACTAGACTAAACAGGTTGAATACACCTATTGTAAACGATTGTACTAAACATTATATAATAATTAATGACCACCAAAGAGTTTACAGGCTAATCTGAAATAGATTTCTGTGACAAAAAAGTTTAAACAAAAAGGATAATAACAGCATCTGTCAAAGCACAGCAATAAATCAGTAACAATCAGACAAAGCCAACGAGAGTGAGAGAAGAAGAGAGAGAGGTAGCGTGTATGACAGACATCAATATAAACAGATGCATCATAATCACAAGCATTTATTAGACATTTCATTGGTTGTAAATTTCTTAAGGGCTGAATGAAAGATGCATGGAATTGATTATCTTGCCTTATATACGTTATTTATCTGGTGAAATTGAACAAGTGCATTAGGCATATTACTATGTATTATTAATGGGTATAACCCACAGAAGTATTAGATTACAAATTGTTTATTTCCTAGTTAGAAAAATTAAACAGTTTCTTCATACAGGTTTTAATGTGGTTATGATTTGGTTTAAATGGAGGTATGAAATCATCTTACTAAAACACAATTTGATCAGATTGTCCACGCAAGAATAGTAAAGCAATAGTACAGTGGTCATTTATCTGTATACAAATGTTATGTAGCAAAGACAAAATTTCACAAGACAGATATGGCAGCGCATGCACAGTCAGTTTCTTTACTGACAGTAATTTGCTAACATGAATACAGGAACACACACCCTGACATTACACTGATGACAATATATCATAACTATCATTTGCTTGATGGAAAGTATTCAGCTTTCATCTGAAACACTGCAAAGTTGGAAGCGTAAATAACCATATAATTACATGGCAGCAGTGTGTGCACAAGTGTCAGTGTGTGTGTGTGATTTCCACAAGCCTTGCTTGTATGTACAGGACAGATAAATGATGAATAAAATAATAAGGGGGTTGATGTGACTATCAATCAAGTGCACAAGAGAACATTCCACAAGTGTTTGACAGCTTAATTATATACTGCCTGTTCGAGTATGAGAGAGAAAGATAAGCGTCTCAGTGTGAACAAGGAAAATTATATACAGCTGGATCATGCGCAATGTATTTGTGTTACCTGAAGGTAAACAATTATCTCTTATATTATTTCTCCATAATGTATATTATGTGCTTTAACTCTTCTATTGTGCATCATGTGTGTCTTAGTGTCTAAAAAAAAACGTTTTTTTAAAAAGCAACATAGAAAAAGCACACGGGAAAAAAACAAGGTTACAGATTGATGGTAGCCCTTTTATAAAACAATAGGACAGTATACTTTTGGCATATTTTATATGGTTGCTGACACCAGAAAAAAAGAGTAAATTAGAAATAAAAATGTGTATACTTCCAGTTTCTAAATTAATGAAATTTAGAAAAAGTAAAAAAAACATTTTAAAAATCAGTATTTTAGTAATGACTTCTTTTGTTAAAATGCTATAATAAATTCCATACTTAAGACTGTCCTTATATTAGTAATATCAAGGTAAAACAATTACCAATAATATTATTTATATAGTACATAATAAAATATTGCTCACCAAAAACTAATTTTTTTTAATTCAATTGCTAATTAATTACAAAGCCAGGCAAGCCCTGAAAAGCATGTAGCTTGATATCTAAACATTTCTTAACCCTGGTCCAAAACTATAGTAAATTTACTTTAATATTCAAACCTGTCTGAATTTTATGACCTGTAAACTACAAAAAAAAAAAAAAAAAAACAATACATCTACTCTGTTAAACAGCGCTCCACCTTACATAATATAGTTTAATATTTGCAATAAAAATATCCTATGGGATTAATACTAGATCACTCCCCATATTGTTCATCGCACAGCTCATTAGACAATAATTATTAGAGTGATTTAAACTAACTGCTGCAGGAAAAGCATTGCATCTAGATTGACAGATTGCTGAAATCTCCTCCTGAAGGACAGTTTACTACCACATGAGGGAGCCTATTGAGTATAAAGCTCCAAACTGAACTTCACTGTAAAGAGCTGAAAACAATGTCAGCACACTGAACCCTTGTCTTTTAAGGCACCTCACTCCATACTTGACTATCAGTAAAACTGCTAATTGTAGGACCTCCATTTACATTTAGTCATTACTTAATTTGGCTGCTTTTCCCCCCTTTTGTAAAAAAGTTTCTTGAAGATGCCGAGTGACTCAGCCTTACAGATAGAGTTGGGAAGATCGTTCCACCATTTAGCAGTGGTGAATAAACTGGAGTTAGAATTAGCGCCTCAGTGAGTTGGAATAGCCAGACGATATCCATCACAAGAGCGCATTCAATGAGTTGGAGTGTATTTAGTAAAGATTGAAGATAAGAGAAGGCAAATCAAGAGATTGTCCTGTAGGCCAGAGTCAGTGCTTTGTACTGCATGCAGCAGCTACAGGGAGCCAAGGTAGAGAGAGGAGTAGCATGGAGTAACTTAAGTTCGCTTTGGTTGAACACAAGTCAGCCTGCAGAGTTTGAACCAACTTTAGAGGACTGATAGTGAAATTTGAGAGACTGGCAAGCAGAGCATTACAATAGTTGAGCCAAGAAATGATGAGGGCTCAACTATCAGCTGCTGAGCAGCCTGTTCTGTTAGGAAAGGTCTGACTTTTCTGATGATGCACAGAATGAATCTACAGGAATGGGCAGTTTTTTATGTCCTGATCAGATAGTTTTTAAGATAAGATAGTTTGAGTGTCGATTGAGAAACCCAGATTACGGACCGAGACATTGTGATTGTGAAGATTGTGGAGCCATTCATTTGGAGGGTTTAGCTGGAATTACGAGTAACTCGGTTTTTGCCAAATTTAATTTGAGATAACAGGCCTTTATCCAAACAGGTGAGGCAGACAGATATCCGATTTGAGATGGAGGAGTTGTCAAGGAAAAAAAATCAAATGAAGTTGAGTGTCATCATTTACATTTAGCAGATGCTTTTATCCAAAGTGACTTACAAATGAGAGAACAACACATATCTGTATTATTAGGAAGAACCAACTACACTGTAGCACTATCAAGAAGAAAGAAGTTTTTGAAAATGTTGAGTGAGTCAGCCTTACGGATGTTGTTGGGAAGGTCGTTCCACCATTTAGCAGAGGTGAATGAAATGGAGTGAGAATTGGCACCTCAGTGAGTTGGAGTCACCAGGCAACATACATCACTAGAGCGTAGTGAATGAGTTGGAGTGTATTTAGTAAAGATGGACTAAAGGTAAGTGGGGGCAGATTCAGTGACTGTCCTGTAGGCCAGAGTCAGTACCTTGTACTCAATGTGAGCAGCTACAGGAGGCCAATGAAGAGAGATGAGTAATGGAGTGACATGAGTTCACTTTGGCTGGTTGAACACGAGTCGGGCTGCGAAGTTTTGGACCAGTTGCAGGTCTAATTGTTGAATTTGGGAGCCCGGCAAGAAGAGCATTACAATAGTCGAGCCGGGATAGGATGAGGGCTTGGACCAGCAGCTGTGTAGCCTGTTCTGTTAGGAATGATCTGATTTTCCTTATGTCGTGCACAATAAATCTGCAGGAACGGGCATTTTTCGTGACCTGTCATCAGCATTGCAATTGTAAGAGACAATCTGGCGTAATGACTGTGCTCAGCGATGTCAAAAAGGGGGCCAAGTACTGAGTGACCTATAACCATACGGACCCTCTCAGTCTTACTTTGCCTTGGTCATAACCTTTTTAAGTGTTACATAATTTTTTTAACTTTATACTTCATAAATGTAATTAATTGAATAAATAAAAACAGTACATTTTATTATATTATTTAAAAATATATATATATATATATATACATGCATAATGTTTGTCATTTGTACTATAGTTTATAAAGCATCAAAGTATCAAGGAACATTTAATTAGTAATTCATCACTTCCTGTTTTCCTGTGGTATAAATATGGCATTACACAGATTCCTATTTCTCTCTTACTCACTCTTAAATATGGGAAAGACAAGATAACACGCTATTCAAGTAAGGCAGATGTGTTGACCTTCATAAATCAGGCGATGGTTCCAATAAAATAACAACTCACCTGCAGATGCTGCGTATACTCAAGCGTAAATGGGTGGAGTTTGCCAAGCTGTACTGAAATATTAACTGGGACCATATGTCATACCTTTTTGGCAATAGATAATCTAAGTGGCTCTGGCGTAACACCAAGGATGAGTACACAGAAACACACCTCATGACCACAGTTAAGTATGAGGTAGAATCAGTGATGCTATGGGCCCGTTTCTCCTCCAAATGACCTGGGAACCTTGTATAGATACAAGGGATCATAAACTTATTAAAATATTAGGACATTTTGAATCAGAATCTGGTGGCCTCTGCCAATATCTGCCACTATTTTCATACACCTCTACCGACTGGCAGCTATACTGTGCATCATATAATGCTTCTAAATAATCTTTAACGCTGAGCATGATGATACCTTAGTCTACTCAGCAATTTTCCGACAGTCCGCTAGGGGGCTGTGAAACATTTGCAGTAGAGGATCGGGCTCCATCAATGTGTCTTGTTAGAAATGCTTTGTTATTCATCATGTGAATACTTACCGCCTGAGGCCAGTAAACAACATATTCACAAATTCTTATACAACCCCTGTAAAGTCTCTTACCCAACTCAAAGCATCCCATCAAATGCGAAATACAGCATGGACTAACCACAAATTTCCAAATCACTTTTGCACCAATTAACCTCTACTCGTATCCCTGCTCTGACAGATCTGGTTGATTTGAAGTTGGTTTTTACACTGTCTATAAACTTTATCTTTAACCCCACAAGATGCCTATTTTCCACTCATCTATTTCCCCATAAGTATGTGTTAGATTAAATGTTTTGATGAAAGTGAGACTAACAGGAAGAGAAGGGGGATATAAAAAGCATTACCGGGTGTAAAGCTTGGAGGTTAGATTTGAAGAGAAAAACTGAAAAAACATGCCAACATTTAAGTCTTTTGAAGTTAGCACTGTTAAA
>JAOUQT010077942.1:0-10110 GCA_025769995.1 Xyliphius kryptos
GAATTGACGCTGTATTGGCTGCAAAAGGAGGCCCTACACCATACTAATAAATTATTGTGGTCTAAAACCAGGTGGTTTCAGTTTCATTGTCTAACCCCTGAATATAATATAGTACATTTTAATGTTTTAAAAAAAATTTTGTCTCTGAATTTACTGCATGAATTTGTGGCAATATAAAAAATTACACATATACTGTATGTCAAGTTGTGTTGTGTATATATTTGGTTCAGATTGCTTTATCATAATGAGGGTGACAACAGAATATTCAGGGCCTCTTTCAAGATAATCTTTAACAAGACAGACTTATCATCTAACAAGCAGTTAAAATTTTTTTTAGAAGGGTGACCAAAATTGAAGAACCAAGGAAACGCAAGATAGCAAGTGAGTGGAGAAAATTCTAGAGGCAATGGGTCAAAGTCAAAGGGAAGTTTTCTAACATTTGCCTAATTTAGTTGCTGTAGTCATGAAGTTATACTTAAACTGTAGCGAATGGCCCAGTCCTTCGTATATTTTTCCATTTGTGGTCCTCAATAACAAAAAGTTTGGACACCCGTGGTTTTGACTGTTCATTACAAGCTCTAACTGTAAACTGAAGTTGTACTACACAAATTTTCTAGAATCTTCTTAAAAACACATGTTTACTTAGGACAATAGTCATTTATAGTCGTTTTTGTGCATTAATGACATAATTGTGTAGCACTTTAAATTGCTCAAGTATGAAATGTATTAACCTTTGCGCATAAACGGAGAGATCGCAAAATCCATGACTGGGATTGTGGAGTAGTTGGTCATTTTGTTTTGCTTCATAGAATCAAAGTGGGATTTTTTGGTAATCTTCTCCCTTTCTTCTGCTGATGTTGATAAACCAAGGAATGAACAAAGACGCTTCACCTCAAGCTCAGTGTTCTATACAAGAAAGATTTTACGATAATATTTAGGCAATAAAGAAATTACAGTTGCAGTTCTCACTAGAAGACAAGCTACTTCACATTCTTTACCTCCACCAGGTCCTCAAAGAACATGTAGTGAATATTGGAGCATGTCTTCTTCTTCTCCCAGTAACCACACACATGGTCATACCAGGATCCAAACACCTCTGGAAGAAAATTTAGACATATTAGTTTGTTTTTTACTCTATTGCAACCTTTACTTAATCAGGTAAGACACTACAAACATGTTTTGATTTACAATTACTGGCTATTGCCAAATAAATGAAGCACAGACACCATAGAACTGTATGTATCCATATATATGGCCCACCCTTTATAATTATAATTTCTTAGGATGGTCAAGGCATTTACTGGTTGGGCACTTGCCATCCCTGGACCTCTGTGGCCTGTTTCTGATAAAAGACAGTTCTACATTTCAATCTTTTTTAACCTTTTTACTTTGTTAATTTGCCTTTGCTCATAATTAACTGCTGTTAAATTCCTCCTCCAGTGATCCTAGAGGAATTGTGCCACTAAGCCCCTCCTCCTCCTCCCGTGATATTATTGGATATACTGTACTAACTCTGTTACTTACTCTTTCCATCCATAAACATCTTTAGACAATTCTCCCAGTCTCCTGGTTCAGGCTGTATGTAATTCATGCGTTCAAAGTGGAAATAAGACACAGCATTATCTTTCGCATTACGAGCTACATAGACAATCTGGAGAGACACACATACACAGAGGCAGTGAAAAGCTGGAACACACAGATGAATTCTTTATGATACTTAAATGAGCATACTGGTTGTTTACTATTATTAAAGTAGAATTGATCTTAGACCAAATTATTTGTTTAATCATACATTAATGTCTTATTCAGAACAAAATTTTTATGAAAATGCCATTATCAATCCAGTCGAACATGAGCTTATATTTCTACAAATTATGTAAGAAAACAATGTTTTTATGCCTGAAAAGAGAGAAACATATTAAATAACAGACCACTTTGTGCACAAAAACTAAAATGAAGGATTTGAATGTAGAAATGAAGCAAGCATGTCTGCCAAAGTCTCCAGAAAAACTGTGTCAGATTCTCCAAGGCACTCTGTAAAAGTTACAAGCTAATCACGTGCACTACCAGAAAAAATCTTGCTGTAAAACAAAGATGTCTTCAAAATAATGAATATGTTTCTACATAAATGAAGGCTTGTAGTTAAGGAACCGGCCTTGCAACCAGAAGGTCCCTGGTTCGATTCCAAGTACCGACAAGTCGTAGCTGAAGTGACCTTCTGCAAGGCACCTAACCCCCAGTTGCTCCCCGAGCGCTGTGCTGGCTGCTCACTGCTCTGGGCACGTGTGCTCACTTCACCTGTGTGTGTGTATTTGTGTGTTTCAATTCTGCTGTGTGAAAGCATAGTTGCAAAAATGTATCCCTTTCACATAATAAAGAAGAGTAAACATTAATACTTAAAAATAAAATACAAATTCAAAATCCAGTGAAAGATCTGAAATACTATACCTTGCTGTTCTGTTCCCAGAAGGACCTGGGCAGCAGCTGAACAGGTAGATGAGTTTTGATGAGTCTCGGTGTGGTGGGTAAATTATTTGCTATTTCAACCCCTGTTCCAAGATGAAAAGCATCATCACAATTAAGTGTTAGCATGAACGTGGCTTTATTGTACAGTATATATTTGTTAAGGTAAGAATTATGTGTTGTGATAGAGTGAGCATGGCTACTCACCTGTAGGTATCTTAGGAAGAACTGCTTCAAGGAAAGGCACTCGCAAATAGATAGGTATTGAGGTCTCACGCTCTGGTGATGTATTACCAAAATACAGTAAGTCCAAGATGTATGAAACCCAGGTGGTGCCTGGTGGAAATGAATTGCAGAGTTAAATCTTCAGTCAGGTTTACGAGTGCTGCAGTACTGTAAGGTAACACCAACTTCATGCTCAAACAGGGTACAAAAAAAACAACATGCTCACATCCCACGCCATCGCAGTATGCTCTACAGAAATTAAGACCCTTGCAATGTATTATCATATCCACTATTATCAAGCCATTCTGGTGGTGTTAATCTAGAGACTGTGCTTTTGACTGTTTTTTACATACATTTTGTATTGTGCTTTTGTTCGGTAACTGTCTAAACCCTAGGATGTCTTTTGGATGTTGTGTTTTGGAAACAGAAGAGTAAGAGTCAGTGATTTACTGTCGCTGTGACTCTGCCTACTCGTTTTAATGATTTAACTTGCCTTATACACATGCAAAGAAACGCCCTTATGTACTGTTGTGCAATTCTCATTAGATTGCGCAATGCTTGTCCATATGCTCTTTGTTCTACAGTTTTCCTTAGTTTATTTTCATTGCTCAATCACATTATGTTATTAAAATTATGTCTGCATGTCCTCTGACAAATATAGAACATGACCAATGCTACGTCATCTCAATAAAACACAGTGTTTAAATATCGACGTCCTGCATACTGGCATACAGTGATCTAATTCATATAGCTCATCCAGCTAGTTAGTCAGAGCTCCGCTATCAACAAAATTCATCAAGCTGCACCAGATAGAGTACCTGCTTTGGGATATGTAGCAATGAGTATGTCATCTGGTCTTGCCTGAAAATTCTGAACATTCTCCCAGTCTTCAGTAAAGTAACTCACCATAGGGATGCCTTCAAAATCAAAAATCTCTGGTCGGCCGATTGACTTCAGCTGTGATATAAAATATTATTGTTAACAAACATGTTATGTTTACCTCAGTGGTGATTTTATATGAACAATTGCGGTTCAATAAAGTAAATGTACACGCAAATATATCTATGCAAAGTTTGTTAGCTTGCTTTCGTTAAAAATTAACCGAGGCAATCTGAGTTGTTTGTTGCCTTTCTTGTATTACTTGAAAGTAAAAGCATATTTCCCAAATAACCTTCAGAAATATTTTTATCCGACTCACCAAAGAAACATCGAATCCGTCCATGATGAAATATCAATTAGTCTTTTTGTCACTCAGTATCTGTCTCAGACAACTTGATGTTGATACACTTCTAGTACACAACCCCTGAACTGTTCACAGCTCTCCCCGTCTCTCTCTCTATTAAATTCAAAAACAGGATTATGCAACCACCCGAAGCCCTTCCCTCATCTAGCCCATCTATTGTTCTTACAGATACTCATTCATTGCACTGTATGATTTAAAAAATCTCAACCAATCCTGAACACAGACTCTGCCCAATGAACGCAGCCTGCCCCTCATTATTTTCTAAAAATGCAAGTTCAAACACTGTACATACATAGACAGATTTTATAAGAAATACATAACACATATGTGATAGATAAAATAAACATGTAAACACATGTTAGAGTCATTCAGAGTTTGACCTCTGGCAAAGTTTGCAGTGTGTATTTGTCGGTTATTACATAATGCAAGTCAGGAGCATTATATAAGACCTGAATAATTGTTTCAGTGAACAGTGAACAGTTCATGGGAATGTTCTCAAACAGAGTTCTCAGACATGTAGATGTTAAATCTTACTGAAAAAAAAACATTTATTACTAGTGAATGAATATAAACATGCCTGTGATAAGTGATTGTTCATTCTGCTTATGAGAATAAACTAAAAGCAATGAAATGATAAAACTCCAGGGCAAAAGAAAAACAGATTAAAATCACATAGTCAATAATAACAAAATTTAAATTTTGTAACACAGGTAGTTCTGTTCGCAATGTAATACATTACATTGCTTAAAAAACAGGGAAATGTGTATAAAATTAACAAAACCATAACATTCAGGAGTCCAGGCTGTGTGTGGCCATCTTGTCTGGGCAACTAAAATTTTGGGAACTGTAGTGCTGGGCTATAGCATGGAGTTCAGAAAAGAGTTAGAAAGGTTTGGGTGACTGGGTAGCAACAGCAACAGTAATAAGACAGACAGGCAAAAAAGGTACTTGGTGTGTCATCTGGACAGGTGAAAGACAGCAAGAAAATGTGGTGGTGAAACAAGGAAGTGCAGGAGGTTATTTAGGTTGGTGAAGAAGAAATGGGACAGGGAGAGGACTAAAGAGAGTAAGCAGGAGTATAAAGAGATGAATAGTAGGACAAAGAAGGAGGTAGCAAAGGCCAAGCAGAAGGTTTATGACGAGTTGTATGAGAGGTTAGACAGTAAGGAAGGAGAGAATGAGTTGTATCGCCTTGCGAAGTAGAGAAATAGAGCGGGAAATGGTCAGGGTCAGGGTGATCAAGGATAGAAATGAAAATGTACTGACAGGTGAGGAGAGGGTGAGAGAGGTAAGGTGAGGAGTATTTTGAGAAGTTGATGAATGAAGAGAATCACAGGGAAAGGCATAGAAAATGTGGAACAGGAGGTAGAAAAAATTGGCAAGGATGAAGTAAAGAAAGCTTTGAACAGGATGAAGAAGGGAAAAGCAGTCGGACCTGATGAAATACTGGTAGAGGTATGGAAATGAGAGTACAGGCAGGATGGAGTGGATGAAAAAAAGTGTCAGGAGTGATGTGTGACAAAAGGGTCACATTAAAAGTGAAAGGAAAGGTCTATAAGAGAGTAGTGAGACCAGCCTTGTTGTATGGTTTGGAGACAGTGGCACTAACTAAGAGACAAGAAGCAGAGCTGGAGGTTGCAGAGCTTAAGATGTTGAGGTTCTTGTTGGGAGTATTCAGGATGGATGGGATTAGGAATGAGAACATCAGAAGGACAGCGCAGGTTGGAAAATTGGGAGACAAAGGGCAGACTAGGGTGCTTTGGACATGTGCAAAAGAGGGACAGTGGATATATTGGTAAGAGGATGTTAGAAATGGAGCTGCCGGACAGGAGACAGAGAGGAAGACCAAAGAGGAGATACATGCAGGTAGTTGGCATGAAATCAGAAGATGCAGAGGAAAGAGTGAGGTGGAAAAGATTGATTTGCTGTGGCGACCACTGAATAAGGGAGATGCCGAAAGAAGAAGAAGTAGTGCTGGGCTATAACAGTCGTGCACGGTATTAAATTCTTTCCACCAGTGATTCTAAAAATAAAAATAAAAAGAAGTGAGTTGAATTGTTTTTAGTGATGGTATCAAAATTATAAGCCATTTTTATAAATATTTAAATATTTTTTAAAACACAGCATATACACAACTTATATCTTATCTGTAATCTAAGGTAGATGTTACGAGACAGGGTTGCCATCCCATACAAAAATTACAACAAAAGGACAGAAGTACAGGGAGATTTATTTATGACAAAATAAAAAACAAAAAGCAGAGGGACAAACAACTCAAAACAATCAGTGAAGGGGTCAGGTGAGGAATATGGCATGTGATCACGGGGATGTTGGTTCCTATAATCCAGTTAACAGTCTAATTATAGTTGAATTATACATCTGTCTCGTGTTGCTTATAGTACTCTGGCCCTGATAATCCAGTCCACGTTGTAATGTCTGTCCATGTTATTCTTGGTTTTCTACGTTTTCTGACGCGCTTCACAAGTCCAGCCATTACATTTCCTTCAGCGCTGTCATGTGGGTGGCTCATCACATGACCGTAGTAACTTAACTTATGGGATATGACTATGAATGGGACAAATAAGATTAGATTTTGACTTTTGATTTAATAAATACTCTTTCTGTGAAATGGTGTATAGTTGTGTTGAAAATAATAGCATTGTGTTTATTATAAAATGATAAAAAAATATATAATTTACTGTCCAAATAAATAGCAGTGTCTGCATATTCATTTACAAACGGTAATGTTTACAGAATAAACTGAAATTTATTTAGAGATTTGTTTTTTCTGCAAATCACTGAACTAAAATTTAGTGATATAAACTTTCTTCTTCTTCTTCTTCTATCGGCCTCTTCCTTAAACTTTATTTTTGATATTTGCTTTACAATGGCGTCAACTAACATCCAACCCACGCTGTCTGGACTACATTCCACCGTTCATCTAGCATTTTTGATGTCACTCTACAAACTCTTAATCGGATTGATGTCTGTGGATTGGGCCGGCCACTTCATAACATCAATCTTGTTGGTCTAGAATGAGGGCATTTCAGGGGCATTTGTTCTGCCCTCGCAGACATGTTTCATTATGAAGCTAGACAGACAGTTAACAAAATAAAAGACTTCTCCAATACAAGGCCATCTCTTTATGCACCGTTTACTAAAGAACTGCACTTTTATATAATCTTTGTAACTAAAAATACAAGAAAAAATAGAATAACATTAAACATACTGATTATTAGTAATTCTATCATACATACAATGTATTTAGAAGTATCATTACTCACAAAGACGAATAAACCTCTGGATTGACTAGAACATCTGGTTCCTTACAATGGCTAGTGACTAAATTCTAGAACACCACTATTTATATACACATGTTGATATTGGAAACTATAAACTCCTTATTATGTCCCTATACAACATGACATGACCTAAACACACACAGCTTTTAAGAACTAGCACATTTCTATGAAATAATACAACATTTGTGCCCTCAAGGCACAACAATAATAAGGAGTTTATCGTAATGCAACATGACCTCTTCCAGTATTTCGATATATTTAAACAGGTCCAAACATCCCCAAACCATTATGCTTGCACCTCTGTGTTTTACAGTTTTTAAAGTGTACTGTGGTTCATTTCAGTGTTTATGGTTCATCTGCGGCCTTTAGACACAATAAAAACAATCTTGCTCTTATCTGTTCATAGAATGTTGCACCATTTCTCTTTAGGCTAGATAATGTAAGCTGTACCTTTTCAGCACATCTTTTTCCAGCAGTGTTACTTTACGAGGGTTTTGTGCAAATAATTGTGTCTTCTGTTTGTTGCAATGCTCACAGTTCACTGAAAATTTGTTTATTGTCCGGCAAGAGGGTGTTCTGTTTGATCAGGTGAATGGCCACATCTGTCACCAGTTGTCTGTTCTGATCAACCTTCATTTTTGGCCAGAGCCATTTATATGATGGCCAGTGCATCTTGCACGTTTTACTTTCACACTACAGCCTCACATGTACCTCGTCATCTTAACAATATATAAGCCTCTCAGATAAATTCTCTGTCAGGAGTGGGCAGCACTGTCGCCTCACAGCAAGGCCCCAGCTTTAATCCCAGCATAATTTGCACATTCTCTCCGTGTCCATGTGGGTTTTCCACAGTACAAAGACATGCATACAAACCTATGTAGAACCTTGTCTTATAACTTTTAATGTTTAGTTTATTTTAATAAAATCTCCCTTTTATTATAATAATAATTGATACATTATTGATCCTTGTAGAGGAAATTATTTCTCTGCATTTAACCCATCCACGGCTGAAAACCTGGAGCAGTGTGCTGCACTCCACTGGGGCGCACAGGGAGCAGTTGGGGATTAGGTGCTTTGCGCAACAGCACTTCAGCCATGACTTGCCTAGAGTGAAGTTAAAACCAGCGATCTCTTGGTCCCCAGCCCTTTACCCTATCCATAAAGCCATGGCTGACCCCAAAATTATCATTCTCTTTCTGGTTTGTTCAGTGGCACCACTGTGACAGAATACTGCATGAGCTGGATTATGGAGATAATAATACAGCATGGTTTGCCACACCTGAAAGGATACCCCTCATGGTGCCCCAAACCCTCTTCAGTAAACCCGTCTGCTCCAGACCACCCTCCAGTCAAACGTTGATGACTTACACATTTATGTATAGATTTATGTTCATTATGCTCGTGCTTCATGCCTCGTGTTTGTTTGTGCACTCAGTTTTTCAGTGTTTCAGTTTTGTGTCTAGGCACCACGGGGACAATTTGTTGCATTCATGTAAAATTTGTGCAGTTAAAATTTGCATATTTAATTTTTTCATTTTAGATTTGGCACACGGAATGTCCATTACAAACATAAGGACAGTAGATATATAGTTTATTCTCATCAACTGTACCATTATTGTCTAGGTACAATGGGCTGAAAAATGCAAGAATTTGAAGGGTAATTTTACAGCAACCTACAGACTACCGTAGCTAGAAATAAATCAGTCCCGCCCACAATTAACACACAACGTCCTGCATTCTGTAATTCCATAAGCAAATAATTGATGTGGATTTCAACCGGTGCCAAAAAGTGTTCTTGGTTCTGTTAGTGTATTTGCTCATGTCAAATACTGTAGGTCTTTAGCAACTAATTCTGAGAAATATTCTCATTTGAATAGCTGGACTAAAAATGTAATTAAAATATATATTTGAAGTATTAAATTTTTTTATTCAACAAAAAAAAACTATATGAAAGGTGAATAATGTTTCCATTGAAATAACTGGATTAACATAATATTAATATTATATATGATATTAATTCAAAGGTATTATAATGTCCTAAATTTCTGTGCGGAACTCTAAAGTTGTGTCCTTCATCTTCTGTTTATAATGTTCATCAAATTGTTCATTCTGAGCAATGGTGAAGTGATTCTTCCAGTCGCCAACTTTACCTGAAGAAGCACAGAAATTGATTAGTAAAGCACTATTTTTTCTTTTTAACACATACAGTATGCTTATTTTTCTGTCAAAAGCACAACATTTTGTTTTTCAAATCAAATCAAATCAAATTTTATTCGTCACATACATAGTAATACACAGTATAACTTGCAGTGAAATGCTTTTTTGACAGTCTGCCCACATCAAAGCTATCAATAAAGATTAAAGCTAAAAAATATGTATAAAAGATAGAAAATATATAAGTAAAAGAATAAACCACAAAAATATAGAAATCTAAAAATATAAGGAACCAATATGAATACATATAAACATATTTATCTTTATGTGATGTATGTGAGATAAAAAAGAAATATTTGAGTTATTGTCCATAGTAAGTTGTCTGTGAGCCATTGTTGTGTATTGTAGTGTAATGTTTGTTGTATTGTAGTGAGTGAGAGTCCAGTTTGTGTGTATGTAAATATTTTAATTTAGTGTCCTAGTCCCTGTCACCAATTAGGGCACGGATGGCTTATGGAAAGAAGCTCCTCCTCATTCTCTCTGTGTTAGCCTTCAGGGTTCTTAGGCGTTTCCCAGAGGGCAACAGAGAAAACAGTTCATTGTTGGGATGAATGAGGTCTTTCACAATCTTTTTGGCCTTGGTCCAACACCGCTTCTTGTAGATGGACTGCAGATCAGGAAACTCCATCCTAGTGATTCGCTCTGCTGAACGTCTCACTCGTC
>JAOUQT010077953.1:0-10109 GCA_025769995.1 Xyliphius kryptos
GCAACGAAGAAAATTGCTTACGAATTCTGTTTTTGAGTTCTCAAAACCTTTGGACCCTTTCTGACGCCATATTATTCGGGCAGTAAAAACACATTAAACTTATTCAATTTTACCCAGCACAGCTCAAATTCTCTAAAGATATTTTTTCACTGTGTGCTTTATTAACACACAAGGACCAAAGAGCGAGTGCAGAACTTTATATAATTAAGTGCAGGCAGCGGTATTGAGCTCCGTCGTTAACAGGTTCATTTGAACAACTTCTGTTCAAAATGATTGATCCCAATCTGCGCCATATAATCCAGAGGCACTTGGTTTGTTGCCATGGTGACATATTGACGCCATCATCATTATCACCACCCGTGCTGTTTTTTGGTCGAGTTGCCTCTGGTTGGCTCCTCTGTTGACAAACAAGGGGCAGCTCAAGAACCAGAACTGGAACCAGCATCATCTTTTCCTCTCTTGTCTCCGCTTCTGGCCCCACTCCATTTCCTCTACAGTCCTGCCATCTGGCTTTCTCACTCCGCTGCCAAGGGCCTTTTATCAGCTGTCATTACATCCAGGCTGCAAATACAGGCTTTACGTATTGTTACTGCTGGATCCAATATGGCCGTCTGCGGGAGGTTGGTCGCACCCACGGCCTGTTGTTGGGTCCCTCTGAGCTGAGTGACTGTGAAAAGCGGAACGCTGATAGAAGGGGTTTAAGGAAAGTGAGGGATAAAGTAGGAATGTTTTGTTCTGTGGCACTTGATAAATTCAGGCCAGCTCCCTGGGGCCCATAACATGCTGCTATTCCCTTTCACCCAAACACACAGACATACACATACACACACACACACACACACACACACACACACACACACACACACACACACACACACACATGCACATTGGTGGCACGATGGTATTCCTATTAGCAAAAGCATTTATCACAGATTAATGTTTTTATAAAACAGAGCTTTCACACAATGGATGAATTATGTAATAGTGTAACATTTTCTGGTACATTAGAAAGTTTAACTGATTTTATTGATTTATCAATTCGAGTCCTAGTTCTAAACATTTACTGCTAAAGAATTTGGTTCTTTATTTTTTTATTATTGCTAAATTATTGTTGCTAGTCATTTTTACTTAAAGGTCTTGCTCAATGACCCACATTGGTAACTTCAGTGGACCTGGGATTTGAACCCACGACCTTCTGATTGATAGTCCAACACCCTAACCACCGGGCTTTAGTGCTTAGCACGTTCGCCTCTCAACGCTGAGATTCCTGGTTCGAATCTCAATCTGGATGGAGTTTCCATGTCCTCCCCGTGTCCAGTGTGGGTATTCTCCGGGTTCTCCGGTTCCTTCCCACAGTCCAAAAACATGGGTTCCTGGTAAAATGAATGCTCTAAATTGCCCCATATAGTATTTGTGTGTGGATGAGTGAGTGTGAGTGAGTGTGTGCCCAGCGATGGATTGGCACCCTGTCCTGGGTGTATATGCCCAGCGCCTGAGATGTTCTCCCCTGGATGGGCATGGGTAACCGCACCGCGACCCTAGTACAGGAATAAGCGGAAGATAATGGATTGATGGAGGAATATAATTAAAGGTATATTGAGCAAATTAGTAATTTTAGAAGTATCATACTGGTAGTCCTTGCATTTATCGTTTCTTAAGAAATACCCCTCAGTGTCCAAAAGGTTGGTGACGCTTGCTCGATAATAATACGTTCATTTTAAATATATAAACTCCAAAGTCTTCATTAATGCGAAAACAATTGCCTTTCAACTTTCACATTGTTATTAAGTTCTCCAATATGGCACCACATGGGTTTTCCACAAGTTGTTAATAATTTTATGATCGTATAATAACATGAAATGTATCGTCGGCGGTTAGGTTGGACAGGGAGCTTCTGATGTTCAACAGTAGCAGGTTTGGTTGACACTCTTCCCACACTGGCTGGATTTGGAACCGATGCTGTGAAACCGTCTGCCAGATGGCAGCAGAGAAAACAGACTGTGGTCTGGATGGCTGAAGTCACTCATGATTCTTCATCAAACAATATTCGGTCTCGGTGTCCAGAAGTGGGACAGGCTCACCTGCTATCACACATTGAGCAGACATCCGGCCATGTCAGAGCTTTCTGAAGCTTAATCTTGTAGTTTGCAGATGAGAATTTGGACGAAATAAATGTCACCAAGAAATGGTCAATACAGAGACGTTTTTTTTACCACATAGATGGACTTTGTAGTTATATAATTACATTCTGTGGTCCAGCTGTTTCACTTTGTACTTTTTCCGTTCTCTTTACTCTGTTGTCTGATGATTGGGACCCTCACAGGGCAGGTATTATTGGCTGGTGGATGATGGTATGAGTAGATCAGACACCTGTATGTTCTGATTGGTGTACTGTTCTTTGTCCAGCAGCACTGCTGTGTCTGATCCACTCCAACCAGATCTTTTGGTGTAGAGCACTTTTATTAAATGCTTGAAGCCAGGCTGCTTCACTACAACATATGGAGCACATAGCAGATCACTTCTCCTGCCTTCACTGTACACACTTTTTTAATTTGAATTCTGTATCTGAGTTTTCGGTCTATTGCGGCACTATATATTTTGCTAAATTTCTATAGGTTTAGGAGGTTAATAGCATATGATGTGTTTATACGAATGTGGAAAGCGTTAATGAAGTTTAAAAATATTAATAAAAAAATAATTTTGACGCCACTACATTGCGGGGTCCCTGGAACGTAACCCTTGCGATACATTAAGGTGTACTGTACAATCTCATTGCTCCAGTAGTAGATTTCTTCCTGTCTGAATTCTCATTTAGGGAGCAGAGGAATGCGCATGCACACAAGTTAACTCATGACAAACATCGTAGGTTTAGTCAAATTAGTGTTAAAACGGTGCCTGTCGCTCGTCAGGCCCCGGGGAATCCCGGTTCAAATCCCGATCTGGGTGAATTTTCCACTTCTCCCCGTGTCGCGTGGGTTTCCTCCGGGTTCTCCGGTTTCCGCACACAGTCCAAAAACATGGATTCACAGTAAACTGAACGCTCTAAATTGCCCCAAATAGTGCATTTGACTATGTGAGTGTGTGTGCCCAGTGGATTGGCACTCTGTCCTGGGTGTATCTGTCCAGCGCTCGAAACGTTCTCCCGTGGATGGGCATGGGGAACCCCACTGCGACCCTAGTAGAGCATGAAGTGGAAAATAAAGAATGAATATATGAATGTCATCCCTCGTGATCATGTCAGTGTCTATGGCTGCATTTCACTATTAACTTTGCAAGAATCGCTCAGCTGGTGATTGTTGAAAACCGCCCTCATGTAGCTTTTTTTTGTATTTTGCTTTGCTTATTCACCTTCTGCCAAAGATTTTTTAGGTATGCTGCATTGGCTGTGGTTAAAACAAAAAATTTATGCACATTTCACAAGTTCTTTTGATTATTTCTGTCTGATTTATTTCACTTATTTAAAAGACAGATTGTTCACAGATGGAGCTGACGGTCCTTCACTCCGGACTGATCAAACCATCAATAATGGTTTGATCAACAAGTTTTCTTGTGAAGAGACAAACGGTTGAACTGAATTGTTGTCATTGCACCTCATACCTCATATAATTATAACCCACTGATTGGAACCTTATGTCATTATCTACACTTTTAACATACATACTGCTTCCACACCCATACGACCGTGTAGAGTATGCAAATTAGAGGCCACTTATTCTCAGGGTTTCTCTGATGTCTCTCGACTAATTTGTCTGTGTTCCTACTGCTGCTTCTGTTCTGCTTCATTTCGTCTCTCAGTCAGAGCTGAGTTAATTATGTGATAGTCCTAGTTCTGACATTTAACTCCACTCGGTTGTTTTAACCGTTAATGAACTACACCTTCGAACACCATCACGCCAATGACTTTGGTATTTACGGAAAGAACAAGTCGATCCGTAACATTTTCCCAATGTGTGTCGTACCCACCCAGAACTCATTTGGGCCTTTGATAGCATTGATTCTTCATCAAGTTAGACAGGCGTTTAAAAACCAGCGCAATCATGCGCTCAGCACACCAGCCTTAATAAACTCACCCTGTTGAGGTCTAATCATTTACACTTTTTTCAAACTGCAGGAAATAAACAACATACTATGCTATGATTTTACTGTGGCTGCACAAAGCATGAAATCTGAGGAGACTTGTTCTATGTAGAGTGCCAGATGTATTTCTTCCTTTATGTTTACTGTTAAAACACTATATACTATAAGGACACTTATATAGTGCTGTGCTACAGGGGAGAACATAACAACGGGAAAGTTAAAAGGCAATTGTTGTTGAATGAGTAATGGCTTTGGAGTTTATATATGTAGGTTTGTGGCAATAAAAAATCTAAAATGAATATGTGGAATGAATATACATTTACATTTGATTATTTAGCAAGTATTCCAACTTGGTTGGGGTCAGAACACGTGGGGTATTACTGCCCCCTGGAGCAATGAGGGTTATGGGCCTTGCTCACATTGGGACCCACATTGGTAATTTCTGTGGGGTTTCAACCCACAACCTTCAGTTTGATAGTCCAACACCCTAACCACTGAGCACACACCCAAATATATTGTGAGTTGTGACTACAGTTTGTACGTTGTTGCTATCTTACATGGTTTACCAAGGACAACTAACAAAGTGAAACATTGGGTCGTTGGGAAAACAGGACAGAGCATCTGATTTACCATTTATTTTTGTGGATCACGTGGAGGAAAGCTATGGCGTCAAAAAGGGTCCAAAAGTTTTGAGAACTCAAAAACAGAATTCGTAAGCAATTTTCTTCGCTGCACATTTCTGTGCTTCTCATTTTTGCGCTTGCACACAGTAATTGGCTGCTCGTGAAAAGTCCAGCCCACCCAGCCATGCTACACATCCGGCGACATCAGCGAATATGCACGAAATGTGTTTTGTTTTTGAAAAATTAGTTGAGAGTTTGTTTACTTCTATCAGCTATTTTCATAATTTTTTTCCAGTCCCACTTTTTAATATGTGTTAATCCACAATTTGTCATAGTGTAGCATGGCTGGGGGGGCTACACTTTTCTCGAGCAGCCAATTACTGTCTAGATCCCGCCCACCCGTTAAAACGGGTCCTAAATGCAAAAATAGAGCGTGATTGCAAAAATGAGAAGCTCAAGCGAAAAAATAAGTAGCACGAGCGCAAAAATGTGCAACTAAGAAAATTGCTTACGAATTCTGTTTTTGAGTTCTCAAAACTTTTAGACCGTTTTTGACGCCATAGAAAAGAGCCAACCGTCCAAAAAAGTGTCACTGATTAAAAAAAATAAAGAGGCTTGAGAAAATTATTAAAGGTAGCATTTTGGACATCAAAAAAAGATCACAGCTCTGACTACAGTAATTTTATGTCTCATTCCGTGAAATCTGGACAATTAAAAAATGTGGACAAGGGGGGAATATTATGCTTTAGAACTTTGGTGCTGGCAGGATTTTACATACTATTACAAGAGACATCAATCTTTGATGAAAACACCTAATTAAAAAGAGTTCACTGAAGTTACATTCAAGATAATGAATAAAATCTGCAAATGAAGCCTGAAATATAAAACGGCTGTCCGAAGGTTAAACATTAAGTCGTTTAGAGACAGACATACTGTAGTGACTTGCCCATGGACTTACTCTCTTATAGAAATCTCCTTGCAATTACACTTCAATATAATACCATGCTTTAAAACAGTCTGTAATTTTTTAAACGAATCACCTCTTAAGTAAACGGAAATGTAAAAACAAGCTGTTTGTGTCTTTATTAACAGAATCTCACCTTTGTTCCTGACAGGTCCTTATCAGAGTGATTGACACCAACAACCACCGGCCGCAGTTCTCTCAGGCGCGCTACGAGGCGACTGTGTCTGAGGATGCGCCACCTGACACTGAGGTGCTGCGCCTCAGCGCCACCGATCAGGACGAGAAGAACAAGCTGACATTCACGCTGCTGAGCAGTACCGACCCGTTCAGCCTCCGCAAGTTCCGTCTGGACCCAGGGACCGGCGCATTGTACACCGCAGAGACTCTCGACCATGAAGCCATGCGCCAGCACACACTCACAGTCATGGTACGGTTCTGTATTCCTGAATTCATCAATCTATCTGACTGACTTTTAAATGTATTATAGATCTGGATAAGTGAATAAAAAGCAGTTTGTCACTATACATTATCTGCTATGTCCTGAGAATGATCAACCACCCAATACAACCTGCACTGTGGTGGGCCTGATCATTAGAGAGCAGACTACTGGGATGTGTGGAAGTGCCCAATTAGAGTAGGGCCCATATTTTGAATTGGGTCCCCTGGTGGGTCCCCCGTGGGAATTATTTAGAATGTTTGATATCTCTATGACTGTAAAGGTTGTCCTTTAGATCTCTGCCCAATTTGAAGTATGTGAGATGAGTGAAAGTGCCCTGTTTAATCAGGGCCCGTGTTTCAGATTGGGCCCCCTGGTGGCCCCCTGTGGGATTTTTAAAGTGAAAACTGCTTAGTTGTTCCAAGTGCATTGTGGGTAATGACAGTGGCAAGTTTCAATCTTGTAGGTAGTCGGGAAGAGGGAGAGTTAGTGATGAGTGAGTGAGAGAGTGAGTGAGGTAGGGCTTTGGGTTTTATAGGTATAGATTAATGTAAAGTTATAGTGTTGAGGGCTTCTTTTAAAGGCCATTTAACAACTTATTCTTTTTTAATAAGTGCTCTCGTTTAAAAAGCGCCGCGTTTGTGGCCTCTTTAAGGAAACGAAGCCGCTGAAGAGCAGGGAGGACCAACTCCAGCACAGAAGGGCTTTAAAGTACTTCATATCTATAATACATTTGAATAAACCATACGGTATTAAGTCTTAAATAATGTTTTACGTAGCGGTTGCTAAGAGAAGGAATCTGCTCCTTAAATCTGATTGGCTGAGCCGTCTGTCCAGCCGTGACATTCCTGACACACACCTCTGAGCGCTTCACATTCAAATCAATGTGTGATATACATTATTTTAAATCTCGTACCATAAATGAAAATACAGATAAATATAAATTGCAAGCCGATAAGCACTAAGCTGGCATCCCGTTGCTTAGCAACCAAAGTTTACCTTACAAAACGGATTTTATTACGTCACGGAAGGCCAGTTTGTTAATAAATTTCTATTAAAAGAAACTTAAATTATATCTATATATTTATATATATATTAATTAAACCCTGTTTTTTTGTGACAGTGTTTTTATAACCGCTTTCTAAAAGAAATAAGGCACTCGAGGTGCATTGTGGTACATAAATAATTATTGCTTTATTGCCTCGTTTAGAAAACATTGAACTGAAACTTAATCACGCTATCAGCACAAAGTTAATTACACTAATGTTGTACAAATGATGCAACGACTGCACAACATGAGAAACGTGTCTCTTCTTAATTTATTATGGGATGTAGAATTTCATTTTGTAGTATATCTTACAGAATTTTAAACGGGAAACCCTAAGGACATGTTCTAAAATACCACCTTCCAAGATTCCGCAACCAAAAAACACCTGATTAATATTTGTAACTGTTATCAGACAAATTTTGTATTTTTTTTTTATCCCGATCATATTGGGTTCATACTTTCACTAGAGATCAAAATGATTCATTTTTAATTAAATACGGAGTTAAAACAATATATATATATATTTGTTGTTTTTTGCACGATTAGAAAAACGAACGACGAAATTTTTACTTTGCTCTCTGCCAAGAATGCCAATGCCACAAAACTAATAATAAAAACAAAATAGAATCAAGCTAAAATTAATAAAATTGCACACTTGGCATAAAAAGTGCAAACTAAAACAATTGCTTCCTTAAATTAGCAGAGCGACCAAACACGTCAGCGACGAGGGGCGCCATGATCAAACCAGTTACAAACGTGTTTCAGTGTTTCGGAATTTTCAAAAGTAAATTCGTTTGATTTCTATTCTATAAAAGTGGGTCGTGGCCGGCACGGTGGCTTGGTGATTAGCATGTTCCTCTTGCAGCGCTGGGGATTCCCGGTTCGCATCCCAATCTGGGGGGAGCTTCCATGTCCTCCCCGTGTCAGTGTAGGTTTTCTCCCACATTCCAAAAACATGGATTCAAGGTAAATTGATTGTTCTATAGAGTGTGGCTGTGTGAGTGAGTGTGTACCCAGCTATAGATTGGCGCCCTCTCCTGGGTGTATCTACCCAGCGCCCGAGACGTTCTCCCCCGGATGGACATGGGGAACCCTACCGCGACCCCGCGATCCGAGGAATAAGCAGAGGATAATAAATAAATAAAAAGTGGGAAAACGTGGGTCCGGGGCCGAGACCCGTCAATCGTTTAGGATAAATCACAAACCTTCACTCTGATGTTTGATCAGACAGAGTCCAGAGGGCGAGGTTAACATACTGAACCTTAAGCAGTTTTAGCCGAATACCTCGCTCTATGCTATAAATACACTCTTCACCGAATGTCCTATTGATTCCGGGGGCAGTCACGGTGTCGCGTCCCTGAGCCCCTGTGCATTAATGTCAGTCTGTCAACACAGAGACACGGTGTTAGCATTAAACACCCCACCGGGACCCTCGGACCGCTCTGACACCAGTGAACTTAAAATCATAACGCAGTTACTGAGAACACAGCGGCGAATGCTTTCGTTCTGAATGCTGATTGGGTTTGAAGCGCTCAGTCTGTTTAATTCTCAGTTCAGATCAGCAGACGAGAGGTGGACGGGTCATGAGGCCAGGCCGGTCATAAATGGTGCGGGTATTGATTTTCCTCCCTCGGGGGAAATGGGCGTATGGACGGACGGCGGGCCAAAAGTTGTCTGAGGGATCCGTATGCGTTTAAGGTCATATTCCTTTGAATGCTTGACGATAAAACGGCCTGACAGAGGCGTTTGTGGCCTTCATTACATCTAAGAGAAAATGGGCATCTTGTGGACGCGTTAATGAGCCCGCAGGGATTGGCCCCGCCTCCTCGGCTTTATTACTCAGCTCTACAAGTAGCCCTCGTTTCATCTTCCTTCTTCTCTTTTTCCAGTTAGTTTTGTGCTCCCCTGTATGCATGTCTGCTGGATTGGACAGATAAACATATTTCTCAGCTTCGTGAGTGTCATCCTGAGGTCACTGCAGGGTCTTTATTATACGCTCGGAATCGTCTGCGCCGTGGTATGTGACAGGACTTTGGCTGCGTCATGGAGCTGGGTGTTTTTTCTGGAAGGCATCACATCTCATGGAATAAACGAGACAAGGAATTCGGTCCGAAACCCGAAATCTCAGACTCATAGGTTGGGTTTATGCACCATGTGTTTTAGTTTAAAGAATAAGATGAAGGATTTTGATTTGAATTCATTATTACTAGGAACTTACAGAGACCGAATCCTGACCCAGTCACGGACGGAGCAACTCATCAGCAGAGATTTAAGATTTTGACTGTCGTCTAAGAAGTTATACGATTATTATGCATTAATCCAAAACCGAAAGCGTTTGCTGAATATAAACAAAATATTAAATTGTTTTGTGAAACTCTAAGTCAGCGGTTCTCAACCTGTGGGTCGCGACCCCGGTTGGGGTCGAATGACCAAAACACAGAGGTCGCCTAAAGACATCGGAAAATACATATTTCCTATGGATTTAGCCGCTGAGAAGCACTTATTTTTACTGAACGCAAATAGCCGGATCCCGAATCCTGTACCAAAGATAACTGGCGTTAACGTCATCATTCAACTGCGCCTCCTCTAAGAATAACATGGCTTTGCAAGCTTCTCCACCTATACCGAGTTGGCCGCGGCTATCTTAATCTTTAGAACAATATGTATTTACATATAAATGTATATACATATATATTTTCATATCACACATGTAAAGTAGCGTCGTGCGGTTTGAAGAACCTTACCACAAGTTCATCTTGGAACTTAAACTCATTATTCCACATACAACTTGTATGTAACTGCTCTTATCTGTCGCAAGAACGCTACCGGCACTCAGCCCATAACTATGTTTGGTAAACCCTATTATGGTGAACACAGTCAAAACATTCCCCCAAAATGTACCCAAAGCATTCCCAAGACTTATTAGCCAAACGGTATAACTTAAAAGGCAGTCCGATACAC
>JAOUQT010077964.1:0-10109 GCA_025769995.1 Xyliphius kryptos
GTAAAGCTGCTTTGTGACGACACACTGTTGTAAAAAGCGCTATATAAATAAATAATTACTTACTTACTTACTTACTTGCTCCAGTAGAATTGTGCTAGATTTACGATGGCATTAACAGGGCATCTTATATGTCTATACACTAATACCAAAAGAGCAGACATTATATTCTAATGAAATCCAAATTAAGTGTAAATGGGGTGGAGATCAGAGCTCCTCTAAACCTTTACAGGAACAAAGCGGGGAGAGCATAAACTTAATAATCATGAGAGGAATCTAATTTTAAACCAAATTAAATCATCATTGGCTGCAGAGGGTTGCAGAACCGTGTTTCTATAACCTTTAGTCATATTGCCTTGGTTTTACTTTTTTAAATGGGCTGTGAAATTAGATTCTAAATAATATTATATTCAATAAAATGAATCGAGTAGGTCACTATTTTTATTGCATTTTGTAAACACTGTCCTATTTATTTTTTAAGAAAAGATGCTAGTAGTTTAATTATTTGTTGCCTTTTAATGTTGTAAAAGAGGCTAAACTTTATAGATACCTGTGCTTAAAAGAGACATGTGGGAAGACCACACCAAACAGAGCCACTGAGGCGTCGATAACAGAAACGCCGAGAGGCAGCGGTCCAGGAACGGCTTCTGCAACAGGAACACGCAGATATATGGAGGATGGGTCGTGTTCCAGGGCTCCACTGCCTGAAGCGCTGTTGGGCTGCAACTGTTACAAACACAAAGAATCTGTTAAATCGTTTTAAATGTAGGAATTAAACTGACTTCAGCACACAGGTAAATCAGCGGATGACTACTGTACACCAGCAGACGATATTCAATAGAAAAATCATTACAGAACACACAACTGGACCTTGAGGCTGGTTCATCAGACGAGCCCTTGATAGACCTGTGTTTTGATGAAGTCTAAGTACAGTAACAGAACTCTTGCTCAGAACATTGCTTGTAACTTGGATGGAAGGGTCACCTGGTCTTCAATGGACTTGTGATCTGTCTCCTGCAGCCAGGAGCCCATGAGAACGCTGTCATCATAATGACACAGTGAGCGTAACAGCGATGTCGTGGTGTTGGATGAATTATCAGTCAGTGTGAACTCAGCCACCAGTTCCCGTAACAGAGCGCTGAAGCTGCCTAAAACCACAGAGAACATGTTATTACAATAAACACTCCACATATAAAACTCATTACTATGTATTTATTATAATGGCTTTTAAAAGTGATATTTCAAGTCTAGCAGAGTAAAAGTGAGAATAAACTAAAAATAGAAAACTTGATCAAATGTAACTTACCTTCATATGTCTTGGGTGGAAGGAGGGCCAGAATGTCATAGAGTCGGAGGCGCACCATGGCAGCACTGGCCTTCAGATGAGCGCCATGGACCTTAATGACCGCTGGAACACTGAGATGAGAACAGTACATTTAGTTAGAACCACGGAAGTCAAAAAATACTCGACAAAACCTTTTACTCACCAAAAAATTGGTAACGAAAATATTAGTATCTGGAAAAATCAGTAAGTTCTTTAAGTGGCGTTGAGTTTTTGTTCTTTTCATGAAGATTTACATAAAACAAACAAGTTACTGCATGTGTATCAAATTCAGGAGGAAGAAGCAAGTGGCTGATTGTTAGATGAACTTGTAGAGTGTAGTTAATGTCTACAAACGCTAATTCATACATACATACATACATATATATACATATATTTTTTTGAATACTTATCTTAATATATATATATATAAATAATACATGCATCTTTTTACTTTCCTAATAACAAAAGCTTTGCTGCAGTGAATGTGAATGTCCCCATTGTGGGACAAATCTTATCTGAATGGAAACCAAAAACAATTAAAAAAAAGCAGATTGTTAGAGATAAAAGGACCAGGTGTCACAACATTTCTGCTGAGCTTGTGGTTTATGTTCTTAAAAAAAAGAACTTACTGAGCCATCATGGTCATGGCACATTCAATAGGAGTCATGAGTCTGCGGATCACGTCTTCGGTCAGCAGCTCGGGGCAGTGAGCCACAAAGCTCCTCATAGCTGAAGAGAAACACAGGGAAACTATAGGTATAAAAATCCTGCTACAAAATCATTCAAGGATAATAAAACAGTGACGTGAATACATCAAGAAAGGTTAATAGATTTAAATAAAACAAGTATTTAGTTAGTGTAATCGGTCAGATTCTAGTCCTGAAAGGTTAATTTTACCACACAGTGCTCCAGCTCGACCCTCCAGAGTGACCTGCCAGGTGAAAGAGTCTCCTCTGGCTTTCTCTGCCTCGAGCTCTTTCTGCGAGCGTGGAAACACATTTCTCCAAAGCAGCAGCATCTTAGGAAGGTGGTAGCGCACCAGAGACGAGCCTGAGGACCGATTTTAAACAGCATGCTTCAGTTTCACACATCTTACTGAAAAGTTTCCGAGAAAGACAATTAAAAAGAGAGGTTTTGTTGTTCTAACCCTAAGGCTTTATAACTTATTAAATTATTAAATATTGATCTGAAATGACAAACTAAATCCACCCATCCATCCAAAGTCAAAAGTCTATACAAAACCTATACAAATCCATACTGTTGCTTCAGTACGATTTCACATAATTACATTCCTTTAAGACCCTGCAGAGATTTATTTAATCTTTACAACCACCAAGAAACATCTCAAAGGGCTTCATTTTAGCATCACTTAAAGCGTTAGCATTCTCTTTAAGAGACTGGTGCGGTCCGACTTTACGATCTGCAAATGTTTTAACCGTTTGCAAAAAATGTCATCATAAGGTCCGAATGGGTGTGATTGATATAAACACAAGCTTCCTCTCAATAAAGAAAATACAAACTGAATATTAAAAACAAACACATTTCTTTGACATGTTTTTAAGTTTTAAATGTCTACCTAAAGTCATCAGGGCTCCTAGCAGCAGCCAGCCGGCCTGTGTGCGGTGCAGCGAGAGGCGGCTGTTCTGAGCTGCAGAACGAAGCAGATCCTCCGCTATGCTCACCATCATCTAAAACAACAAAACAATCAGGAGGGTGCTCACATACATCCTGCTCATAATGCAACTCCTCATCCTCATCATCATCATCACACTCAATTTAAATCATTAAAATACTTAATGAAGTGGGATTCTTAGCAAAATATGAGAATGATATTATTATATATAGTTTTAAATCATCATTAAAGGTGACTAATTATAATTAGCTATTTACCAAAAATCATAAACAATATAAAATTAGTGGTAGATAAGTTTTGTAGAACATAAATAAATAACATCTCTAAAGGTGTTTCATACATGGAATATTTCATTTTTATGCACAACAGTGAAACGGATCTTAAAATTAAAAACTTAATGATGCATCTCACAGGTTCATAACAATCAGTTTATCAAAACCAAAATGTCTCTTTAGCTAAACATACACGGTCAGCGTTCATCCTCATTAATTGCATCAAAAATGATTATCCATTCCTACTGATTTATACACACACACACACACAGACCTTTCCCTTGGAATGAGGAATGCCCAGAGGACACTGATGAACCGCTCCCAACAGGGCAGCCATGGCAAAGCTGTAGCCACTGACAGCCTCTGGTGAACTCTTCAAAGCGTTGATGCGCTCAGCGCAGCGGTCTAGGAGTGGAGTCAGCTGATTGGGCAATGCCACGGCAACACAACGCAAACACCAAGCGGCAGCTAGCCGAGCCGCCATGCTGGGATGGAGGAGCACTGACATCACGGTCTCTAACAGACCTAAAGGCACAGAGGATTAAGAACAGCATCAAAGCACAGCTTCAGTGAACAACACTGACTGATGGTGCTAAAGCCAAAACACTAAAGTGCAACATGCCAGCTTTACCCATGAGGAAATGGAAATTAAGTAATGGCCCACATTAGTGTGTACAATATGTAACTCACCAATAGAAGGCTCCTGGATGAGCGGCGCCGCTGTGGCACTGAGACTCTGAACCAAGCTGCCAAGTTCCTTCAGAGCACAAACCATCACATGCTGACTGGCAGACACATCTGCAGCACCACCTTTGTTCTCCGCACTGCTGTCACTCACTACTGCCTCTGGAACCACAGAATATTAATATCCTTTATTAAACAAGTTGATTATGGTGGAATAGCTTGATGCGTATCATTTCATTTCTAAAGCTGCTCTTAAAAGAGAATTTGGATTACAATAACTGATTATTCTGCGTTTCACTGACTTTAAATGTAAAGACTAAAGCAAAACAATGGGATTCTTTTCATTCTTAGTGTTCAGTGATTCTCAGTACAGGTTTTAGCTAAACGAACACAGACATCCATCAGTCGGTGAAAAGCAGAATGATGTGCAGACGACACAAAAGGTTTAATCATCAAGTTCAAAGCAATCAGAGTAAGAATCCAAAACCAGTCGGAAAAATCACGCAGCTGCTTCAGTGACACAAACAGATTAAGTGTGAAAGTTAGAATGCGACTGAAACCATGAAGAAATGAGACAAGATCTCAGTTCTGAGACTAACGAGTGATAAGTACGAGCTGTTGCTTAACTGTAGCTGAACTTTAGACATTCACCATGTTTTAATAAAAAATGCAATTGTGGGCCAAAACCTTTTAAAAAAGTTCCAATTCAATAAAAAATGAACAGAGATAAAAGAAAAGCAACAGCCCCAGAAGACCTTAATCTTATTTGAATTGGGAGAAAGTTGATTGAGGACAGAAAAAGACTCACACAGGCACAACAATAACATCTATAGTACTTACTCTGCAGTGCTTTGAACCTGGACATTTCCCCCCCATTTTGCTCCTTACCCACTGCCCTCATTTGTTTGCTAATAGCCTGGCAGATGTCCTTAGCGGCTGCAATCTGGGCCTTTTCTCCCAGCAGGGCACCGAGCGTTGCACGCAAGGCAAAAGAAACGCAGCGACGGGAGTACACCGCCTCCACATGGCTCTGCGTGGCACGTGGGTGAGCCACCAGTTCCAGAAGGTGGGAGAGGAAAGTCGCAAAGTTCCTTTCCAGCCACTGACCCCCCAGCACGGTCACAAACACCACATACGCCTGAAAATGAAGATAAAGAGATGAATAGTGTGAGTTATTGCTACTTTCAAATCAACAAAGTGAGTGAAACCAGACGTCTGAGTTCTGTCTCACCTCAGTGACTCCCACTCGCACCTCCCTGCTGACGGACGCGCCTTTAAGCATCTCTCCTCCACTCTTTAAGAAGCCTGATCCGCCTCGGAGGAATCCTGTTGCCATCAGCTCGAGCACCTCTTCCAGCGTGGCACGCTTCACGTTCTGACGCATAACTGACGTATAGGAACAGAAAGTGATTCATAATAAATATATACATATAAATAACAGACTACACTTTTAATATTCACAGCTTTTACGTTGCCCTTTATGTTTAATTCTTCTTTGGCCGTTGTAAATCTACTCTGTGGGTTTGCCCTCTGCTTTGATTTTTTTCAAATGCGACACCAGAAATTATGTACAGCCAGCTGCGCTGTATGTAAAGGGAATTCTTGCATAAGAATGGGAATAAATGGGAATGGTATGCAAGATTTAGAATATCTGTAGGTTATTTCCTGTAGGTACCACATACAGAACCTTGTGATGAATTTCCATAATTCCATTCAGGTTAAACTCTCATAGATTATAAATTACAGGCCCACAATTTAAAGGCATTATTCATTTATTTTTACATAATTTGGGCTTCCAGCTTATAAAAACCCACAAAAACAGGAATTCCAAAAATGAGAATACTGTGTGGAGAAATCAGTTCAAACTTTCACTTCAAACTTTCGATTCAACACAACATTAACTCTTGATATCACAAAGCTCTGATGCGTCACCTGCGGCCTGTTTGGGCATAAGCGCTGTGGCCATGACGGTTCCCAACAGTTTGGACACGGCCACACGAACCCCGTATGTGGAGCCTTCCAAGGCTTTAAAACAAAGAGTGGCCACATTTTCCAGCTCTGCCGTCCACATGAACACGGCCTCGTTCTGCAGCTCCAGTAAACACTGTGGAAAAACAACAGAAGCCCTGAGCTTCAACATCTGAAGCTGTGTTTTTAAAAAAACAAAAAAAAAAACAAAAACAAAGTTTGAGTGCAGAAGACAATGTTCACACTTGCAAGTTCATATTTATCATTAACTACACACACACACACACACACACACACACACACACTGTCCCAATAACTAATCCATTTATAGTTGTATTGGTATACAGTACATTTGTATAAAACCAGCGGGCAGTTGTAAGCTCTTCTGCCCCAGAGCAAGTTTAATTTCTGGTTGTTTCAAACACAGGTCTCTGTGGGGTCTGCATCTACTGAGCTTCTCGTGCCTACATGAACTTCCCCTGGATATTTTAATTGTCATCAACATTTCAAAGACATTGCTAACACATTAGCGCCACCATGGGAAAGACTATTGCACATCAAACTCATACTAGGGGGTATTAAGTAGATTCTCCCGACTTTAATGCTGAAAAGTCTGTTTTATAATATTAAAAAATAAATTGTACACATTAAAATCCACAATAAAGATGGAAAAGCAACCCCGGTCTGACCTTAGCCACAGCACAGCGCACTGCCATGGATCTGTCTGTAAGGAGCGAGCGGGCGTTTTTATAGATGTCCCGATGGCAGGAAGCAGCTGCCCCTCCAAGTCCATTCAGCACCTTTTGCAAACTCAGTAGGATTTCACCACGACCCTGCGACTGACCCCCACACACAAAAAGAAATACATTAACTTCATTATATACTTCTATAATAGCAATAGGGCTGAATAGGTGCTCTGACTGAGCTACTATTACCTCTGCATTTTTCAGGGCTTTCAGAAGGTTGTTGATGGTTTCAGGAAAAGAACTCCCCAGCATGCGACCCATTCGCTCATAAAATGCCCCGACACACGCCACAGCAGCACTGCAAACACACACATACACACACAAATATTTCAGTAGTGTAACACTAAAAATGTAATGTATTACAAATACAATTATTTCATTTTAAATGGTGCTGCTACGGGTACCGCCGTCACCTCACAGCAGCAGGATCCTGAGTCTAATTTTTGGGTGTATGGCTGTGTCTGTGTGTGTGTGTGTGTGTCCTTTGCATGTGTGCAGTTTACATGGGTTACCTCCAAAACCTTTGTTTTTTATTTGTAAATGTGAGTAAGAATGTCTGTGTATGAGCTGGAAACTCACAGCTTCGTGGGCAGATAAGCCGGAGTGTCATCTTTGTTCTTGATGATTTCATTGCACTTGTCCAGAGTTTGGAAAACAGTGAAAGTGTCACCAATGCTGTAGAGTGTGGCCAGGTTCTTGGCTAGAAGCTTCCGTGTTGGAGGTCCAGGGTTGCTGCTGATCAAGCCGGTTAGCTGCTCCACCAGCTTCTTCTGCTTCTCCTTCACATCAACCTGCCAAATGTTGTTGTAGATTGGGTGGTTGTTGGGATTTTATTGCCCCTTCAGCACATATTTGACTATTTGTGACATACACTTGGTTGTAATATGTCCAGACAGAGAAAAACTGGTTAAAAGTTTTAGCACGGTAAAGGATTATTTTACATTAAATATACATTCAATAATGTCTCATGTTTTAGAAGATGATCCAAGAGAAAACAGTGTTTCTACATTAAAATCACAAGTCTGTGGGAATAATTACGCTGCTTTTATAATAAAAAATTAAATCACACTGGATTTGGATTTAATAGTGTGCAGTGATTTAACTTTTTAATTTAAAGCACAGTACATACTCTGTACGTCCCCTTTTACTCTGCTCTAATGGTCAGGACCCCAATAGTACCCACACAGAGCAGGAATCATTAGGTGGGTGCATTAGTCCTATCCCAGCAGTGTCACTGAGGTGTTTAAATGAAACTACAGCAGCACTGCTGCACTAACACGCCCTCAGCACAGCAGTCTCACTGCAGAACTGACCATCAACAATCCACCACCCAAATGATACCTGTTCTAGGATGCTTCTGACCGACAGAGACCAGACAACCAACAGAGGACTAACAACAAGAACACAGATGGACTACAGTCTGTAACTGTAAAACTACAAAGTCCATCCCTATGCTAAGTGGAGGAAATAAACAATGGCGCAAGAAGGAGGTGTGTCCAAACTTTTGACTGCTACTGTATGTGTGCAGGATATGTAAAGAATCATCTTACCCTGTTGGCTGCTATAAGAACCTTGTTGAGGAATCGAAGCCACTCAAATATGAAGACTGGTTTCTTGGCTTCTGTGATTTGAGCCAAGGCATCTTCATTGAGCAGCAAACTGTGTGCCAGCTCCATTGGCGGGCACAGAAGCTCAGTGAGGGATTTCTACAGGGTTCAAAACTGAAGAGGCCAGTTCAAAAACACTGGAACCTGTACAGATGTAATGCTTGGTTAGAATACAGAGACACTATAAATAAATCCTGATACACTATAAATACTTTAGATTGGACTCATATATCATATTACTTAAAGACACTCTAATGTAATTTGAACAACAGCTTTGGTATATTTCTGAGTAAAACAGACACCTTACGTTGGTACAACATCAAATGTCTGTGTCTGGTTTAGTACAAGTGCACTAGATGTGGGTCATTTGTTTCCTGGGAAGTGCATGAAACGAAGGGCATACAGCGCGATTTGTGCTCAACCATAGCGTTTAGCAGCTAGATGTGCTGTTAATAAACCTACAGATGTAACAGAATCTCAATCACAATTTCGACTAAAACCATTAAAAATGTTGATATATACATATATACCTCATTAACGTTAAATATCCGTCACAGGTTTAACCCAAAACAGGGACTGACAGCGACGTACTGCTAGCGCAGCTAACCCCGGTGCTACAAAATAAAGACGGAACCAACGATAAAAAGCACTAACGCCTCAAAAATCATTCATTTGTTCACGTTTACAAACATTACAATACATTATAACAGAAAGCGGAGCTGATAAGTATCATGTTACCTGGCGTTCTTCAGGCTAAGCTAACATAGCTACTCCTGTGTGGAAGCTGGTGGTTCATCAAATCGTGTGACTGTCCAAATCTGTGACACTAGAGGGCGCAGTGAAAATAGACGAAACATTCAGTCATTCATTAATTATCTTCCGCTTATTCCTCTGCGAGGGTCGGGGTGGGCTTCCCCATGCCCATTCAGGGGAGAACGTCTCGGGGGCTGGGCAGATACACCCAGGACAGGGCGCCAATCTATCACTGGGCACACTCACACTATTTAGAGCAGCCGATTCACCCTGAATCCATGTCTTTGGACTGTGGGAGGAAACCACAGAACCCGGAGGAAACCCACGTGTACATGGGAAGACCTGCACTCAGATCGGGATTCGAACCGAGAATCCCCAGCACTGAGAGGCGAACGTGCTAAACACTAATCCACCTTGTCGTCCATGGATTAAACAATATCTACTTTAAATACATTTTTAAACATGCAACTGTAATTGTAAAAACATAATTCATGTTTTTTATTTATTACATCCTACTTTTTATTCACCTGTGCAGAAACAGCGCCACCTGCCGTCACATATTTAAACCCCAAGCCCAGCCCCCGGCACTTCAGTTTGATGTTATAGTCTGTTCCTGCGACTGTAACATCAGTTATTAACAGACATGTTGGTCACTTGTGGAGTGGACTGCTGCTTTGGCAGGTTCTGAAATAAAAAGAATCCATACTATCAGCAGATACACCATGTCATTCATCACTTCATTTCATAGATCTACCTCATTCCTCATTTACGTTTAAACTTTAATAGAGCAGGGTTAGCTGGGTTGGTGAGCCTCCTTAAATCCTTAAATATGTCACAGTCAATTAGGGTGCAGATGGTTCCACATGCAGATCTAGGAGAGAACCTTTTGTGCACTGGGAAGATACACACAGGACATCACACAGGCCCACACAGACTATATAGGGGCAATTTAGAGCAACCAATTGACCTTGAATCAATTTTTTTTGACTGCAGGAGGAACCCAGGGAAACCCATGTGGACAGGGGGAGAACATGAAAACTCCACCCAGATTATTATTCAAACGTTGAGATGCACATGTGCAATTTGAACAAAATACACTGCTCAAAAAAATAAAGGGAACACAAA
>JAOUQT010077987.1:0-10109 GCA_025769995.1 Xyliphius kryptos
CCCCCCCCCCCCCCCCATTCCCCACATACACACAAAACTCGGACCCTAGTATATAATTAAGCGGAAGATGATAGATAGAATAAAGTGTTTTAACCTTTGTAAATCCACACAGCAAACCACTGTTACTTGTTTCTTATACCTTTTATTTATTCATGGTTTTACTTTTCCCACTTTTATGTTTAGTCCTTTCAGTCTAATTGTCTATTGCCTTGGTTCTTCTTGAAGGTTGCTAAAGGAAAAGTCAGAAAGCTCAATTTCTAAAGAGGTGTGCCAGAGAAAGCCCATCAATAAGGACACACATGAAGAGCATACACATTTACTGAAGTAAGTCATAAAGATTTTTTTTATTATTGTTGAACTTTACCATGTTGTGGATCTTTAAATGAGCGAACAACACAAGTCTGTAATTAAGGAAAAATAGCTATTCATTTATTAATTATCTTTCACTTAATCCTCTACGAGGGTCACAAGGGTGGTTTCCCATGCCCATCCAGGAGAGAACGACTTAGGCGCTGGGCAAATACACCCAGAACAGGGAGCCAATCTATCGCTGGGCACACTCACTCACACAGCAACACACACTAAATGAGGGCAATTTAGAGCAGTCAATTTACCTTGAATCCATGCTTTTGAACTGTGGGAGAAAACTGGATAACCTGAAGGAAACCCACACAGACACATGGAGAACATGGAAACTCCACCCAGATTTGAAACCTGGAACCCGCAGCGATGAGAATAGACGATGCATTACAGGCAAAAGGAGGCCCTACACCATACTAGTAAATTATTGTGGTGTTAAACCAGTTGTTTCAGTTTCATTGTCCAACCCTTGTATGTATATATCTGTATGTGCGACTAATGCAGTACATAGTGGCGAGTAAAAAGTCTTGTAAAAGTCCTGTAAGTGTGCAGGACTAAGTTTGGGTTAGCGCTGGTTAAGAGTCCGAATAGCCATTGGAAATGAAGCTACTCCTCGTCCTCTCTGTATTTTCATTCAGGGAGCAAAAATGTTTTCCTGATGAAAGCAGAGTAAACAGTTTGTTTTAAGGATGACTCATTTTATTCTATTTAAAAAGTAACTGAAAAATTTTATCCACATTTCATAGTAATATCAAGTAAGTTTGCTACTAGTGAAACCAGTTGTCTTTATTATTTGAAGGCTAATATTAATCACAGGGCTGTTTAATGTGGAAAGACTAAAATCTAGGTTTTCATGCACATGTTAAATATCCTCTTTTCAAGTAAATGAAGGCTCAGTTCTAATGAAAATTTTATAAACCGACGGCAAAAATCTTTGAAGCATATTGTCTTCTGCAAAAAATTGAAACCCCCTGGTTAAAATCTATGTTCTATAAGTGGTTTAAGAGGAAATACCACATCCTTTGCAAGGAACAAAGCTCTGCACATTTTACCTAACAGCTATTTATTTACTGAATTCAACATATAAGGGGATTCACGTAAAACACATCCTGTATAAAAGTAGTTTTATTATGACAACATGTAATTTTTGGAAATAAGTATTAAATTATTACTTTTTGAAAAATATAAGGTAATTAAGCATGAATAATTTTTTTACGTTTGTCATTTTAAGTCAATTTGACCTTGTTAGACCAGCTAAGAAATTTCTTAAAATGACTAATTAAGTATGAATGTACATGTGGTATTTGTACAGAATTTTATTTACATGGTATTTAATTTGAACATTTGAGCATTTAAGTAAATTATCATTATTTTATATTTTTTTATTATTTTATATATTTTTGTAATACATAATTTGGGCTTCCAGGTCATAAACCCCACAAGAACAGGAGTTCAAAAATTAGAATACTGTGGAGCAATCAGACCAAATTTTGCAGTGCCTGGAAGTTGATGCTGGATGTCAGCTCTTCTTTGTTGTTGCATCTGGTGCCCCTCATTTTCATCTTGAGGATACGCCGTAGATTCTCAATTGGGTTTTGGTCCGACAAGTTGGCTGGCCAGTCAAGCACTGTGATGGCATGGGCATCAAACCAGGTTTAGGTGCTTCTGGTGGCATGGGCATGGGTCAGGTCCTTCTAGAAGATGAAATCTGCATCATTATACAGCTCCTTAGCAGAAGGAATCATGAAAAAAAAATTGTTAGACATTGTGCCCCAAATCATGACTGAATGTGGATTTTTTTTTACACTGGACCTCAAGCAGTTTGGATTCTGTTCCTCACATCTACTATTCATGTCCTGCAAAATTTAAGCTGATTTCATCACAGTATTCTGATTTTTTTTAATTTCTGTTTTCGTGGGTTTTATGACCTAAAAGCCCAAATTATGTAAAAAAATAAATAAATAAAATAAGAACTAATAAATACATAAAATAGTTTAAATTGTGGTATCTTAAGCTATAATCTATGAAAGTTAAACTTTTTGAATGTAATTATGGAAATGATTAACTTTTCCATGATCTTGGAATTTTTTGGAAAGGGTCTTTATGCCAAGATTTTTCATTACCAGTGTCGTGTCCATTTACTGTATTTAAATTGTCTTCAAATTTTAACTTGAAATAATGATAACTTTGGTTATTTTAAAACATTATAGCCAATTAAATTGTGAGGATGATGATCCAAGAGACAATAGCCTGAAAGAATGGAGAAAACAGAAAGAAACGGTACAACGCATGGAAAATCAGGTATGAGCCCGTTTTTAATTTCTGCATTATCATTCTTACATTTTTGGCAGCTGTAAACAAATCATGATAGACAAATGTATTGCCATGAAATTAACAAAGCATTTGAAACTTTAACTTAAAAAGCACTATTTACTTGAAAGCACTATCTATAAATGTTAGCAATAAACATTAACTAATCCTCCATAGTGTTAAAAACACTAAAGCCCATCACAGAGCAGACAAACATATTTTATTTAGGAACAATTGAGATATCAGCTACTTGCATATTTTTAGATTGAAGTAAAAACCCACACAGACATGGGGAGAACATGTAAACACAATCACACACACAAAAAATCCATTCTATCTGGAAGCAAACCAAGGATCTTCAGGTGAGACTGCTTACCCCTCCTCCCCCTTCCCCACCTACACACGCAAATACACAAAATACTATTTTAAATTAAGATTAAAAATATATTATACAAATTATTTAAAAAAATGCACTGTACATGCAAATTCAAAAAGGATGTGGATTTGATTTCTGGGTAAAGCAGACATTTTTGTGTAGTGTTGGCATGTTCTCCCCACGTCTGTATGAAATCAGTCTATAATACTGGAGCTATTAAATTATGAAATGGCTTCTAAGTGCAAATAAGTGTGTAAATTTGCTTGTCTGTGTTGTGTCTATACTGGACTGGTGTCCTGTCCATGGTGTTTCCACCAACTGTTGGGATATGCTCCAGCATCCTTTTCAACTCCTATTCGGATAGATGGCTTAAAAAGTGAATGAATGTGTGTTTAGGTGTTGAATTTTTTTATAAAAAATGTTTAATTTTGAAACCATAATTAGAAAAATAGAGTTAAAACCTATAATAATAAAGAATATAGTTCATGTTTAATACCAATATTGCAGGAATGTCTGTAGATATTAAAGCAATTATATAGAATAATTACCATAGATTTGAACTGTAACTATGACGAGCAGTACTGATTAAATGATTTGTAATGATTGCAGTTAATTGTGGAGAGACAAAGACTACAGACCTTGTATCGACATACGTTTGATGTAAGATTTATTAATTCTGTAACAATTCTAAATTAGTCATTTACGATCTCTGTATTCTTTAGTATACAGTTCTCATATGCAGATTGCACTGGCATACATTGTCTTTTTCCTTCAGACTGAACCGATACTGAAGCAGCCTAGTCAGGCAGGAAGCCTTCAGTCATGTCAAAGATTAAGTAGTGTGCAGAGCCAAAACACAGTCCCTGCTGATATACTGCCTCCAGGATTCTGGCAGTTCCCAACCGCACAGTTAATACCAGGTTTGAATCACTTGACAATAAATAAACTTTTCTCATTATTTGCATAAATGTATAGAACTTATGTTTAATGTGTAATTACTAGTTGCTAGTAATCTGTGGGTATCCTTTTTCTTTTCCTAACATTTTTAAGTATATTATATTGGATGTGTGACCAGTGATCAATTGGTGCTACGTACTAGGTGATTCTGCACAGCACCCGTAACATTCTCTCCTTGTAGAGAATCAGAATAAATAAAAAACCTTTTAAAATGTAATTCTGCCCTTTACCAAATAATGGCAGCACCATCTATCTGTGTGTGCCCATGGCAGAAATGAGGACATATTGTCAGATGTTCAGAGGCATCTAAGGGGCAGAGAAGTGGCTTTGAGTATTTCTAATTAGCCTGTGTGATAAACTGATGATTCTGACACAGCTACTGATTTTTTAAACAGGTGTTGACAACATGGACATGACAGAGAAGCTGCTTGAAATTGAATTTCAATTTAAATACCTTTAATTTAAGGTATTTCTATACAGTGTTCTATATTCTTTGACTCTTCAGATTTGACAGAATTGTCACATTTGGAGTTGTTCATATATGTAAATATGTGGAAAAAATATCTGGTTCAGAAGGTAACTGTGCTGTTCACTGTGCCTTTAAATAGCTTGAAAAAATTCCGAAAATATATATCTTTAACTTTTTACTGGCCACACAATTTAACAATATTATTAATAGATTAACAAAATATGAGTTAATTTAAGGTGCAATGAAAATGAGAAATTTGCAGAATTATGCCATGCAGGTATCCTATTGTTTAAAAAAAGACATTGAACATCATTCATTCATTCATTCATTCATTCATTATCTATTGCTTGATTCTGTACGAGGGTCCCGCAGGGGTTCCCCATGCCCATCCAGGGGGGAATTTCTCGGGCACTGGGCAAATACACACAGGACAGGCTGCCAATCTATCACTGCATTGAACATAATTTGATATAAAAATACAAATCCAAGAACAACAATAAACCTTGTAAAGATAAAAAAAAAAAATTGTGCATTTTTTGAGTAGGATTTTTGAGTAGTATTGTTTTAGAAACTGTCATTGTGAAGAAACTCTCAGGTGCAATTTGGAAAATGATACAATTTAGTATGCAATGATAAAGCCATAAACTATTTTTCTGGGTGTGATGTCAGTAATGAGACCATCAAATTGTGTAAATATATATTCTGTGGACAGACACACTCCTGATACAGCTTTTGTTTTTTGGGGGGTTTTTTTGGAAAATGTACATCGGATTGGACATTCTAAAGATAAAAAATATCCTTCCAGTCTGTTTCTAATGAAAATTCAATAGCTTTGACCCCAGCCCTGAGAGGCACCTGTTGAACCTACAGTGGAACTTTTTTGTCTTTAAATCAAGGCCTTGTTCAAAGCGAAATGTTGTGATTTGCAGTGCCATTGGTTAAACAAATGTGCAACATGTCCCCATTGCATTTGAAGCAACCAAACAAAATATTAATTTTATATTTGGTCACACAGTAAATACGTCAGAGTATATACTGAGCAAATCACATCTTAAATATACAAAACGTTTTAAAATTTATGTTCAGGATAGTTCAACCTCATACTGTGCGTTTGGAAGGTTTATTTACTTTGAATAAGTTCTATGATTTTTTTTTTTTACTGCACTAATTGTGATTTTTTTATTTATTTTTATTTTTTGTTATACTGCAGGAATTGTTCCAAGCATTGAGTGCTACAAATATACAAATATTAGACCACCATTTACTTATGCCAGCATGATAAGATGGGTAAGTGATTTATATTTATTATCACTAAATCAAATAAGTATGAGAGGGCATGCATTATTGTGAATAAACGGCTGGACAGAGGTGTTATTAGGCACAACGCGCAAGCAGAGTGCCGTTACACATCTTTCCATGGTTTATTCAAAAGAATGCACAACCTCGAGTGCCTTTTATGCTTTTATGGATCGGTTACCAACACACTAGAATAAAAAAACAAGGTTTAAATAATAAATACGTTTACTAAACACAAAATCACCAATAAACTTGCCATCTGTGACATAATCCAGTCGTTTTTTAAAAATGAACCCTGAACGCAATTAAAAGATTTCCGTTTTTTCTAAAAATCAAATGCGAATTACAGAACGCAGTTTAAGAAAAACTCTAGTAAAGCAAAGTTTATATCGCACATTTACACGAATGTGAAGCGGTCAAAGGTGTGGGTTATTGTGAATAATGTCACGGCTAGACAAGCCTCAGTCATTTAGATTTAAGGACTGGAACTACCCATTTTATAATACTAATTTACATTTCCTATACAAACCTTACTCAGAAACTATTTTTTTCACCCTGCCTGGTATTGATTCCGGGAACATGGGACTACTGCTTCACTTTAACACAGTGTAGTCCCTCTGGTTGTGGACTACAGTACATAATACAGTATATTAGTCCCCATTCTCATTGACATGCAAACTATGTGGCAGTTGTAGGCTTGTGGTTAAGGAAGAATGTTGAAGGTCCCGGGTTTGGTTCCCAGTCCCATCAATTACTATGGCATTGATCAAGTCATCTACACCTAATTTCTCCCCGGGCACTGTGAACAGGGCTGCCCAATGCTCTGGGCATGTGTGCTCTCTTCTCTCAGTGTGTGTATGTGCAATGGGTTACTGTAAATAAGGAGGGAAAATTCCTTTGTGTGTAAGCAAAATAAATCACTTATCACTCTACTCTGTTCTTTATTGGTCAGGACCCCAATAATATAATGTGAAGAGTATTAATGTGTTCAATATAAATATCCATTATCTTCCATTATTTTCCGCTTATTCCTCTACTAGTTTAAAAAAAAAACATAATATGCTACAGTCTCATTGTTTTTTAAAATCCAGTATGTATATGTTAGTTTCTAGCCTTAACAAGGGCATGTGAAAATGTGTCTCTGAGAAAAAAGATCCCAGCTATGACATAACCTTCGTTCCCAAGTTTGAGAATTAAAACCATTGACCAGTCTTTAAATCTTTGAAACTTCATTACTGCAGTATTTATAATTTAATCTTGTCATGTTGATTTTAATAAAGTTCAACTGTTTTTTTTAGGCAATTCTTGAGGCTCCAGAGAAACAGCTTACTCTAAATGAAATCTACCACTGGTTCACTCGCATGTTCTACTTCTTCCGTCATAACACAGCCACATGGAAGGTAAGTTACAGCTTAAATTTGCTGTTTTGTGACTCGGTGTGCACAGCTTAAAAAAGTATAAATAGCACAGCTTTACAGCGTTAGTTCTTATAAAAACTCTCTGTACAGACATGATAAGCTAAGATTAAGATCACTGTGTGATTGTAAGAAGTAAGTGCAATTATCTTTTTTATTTTTAACCAAGACATAAAATGACCTATAGTCAACAATTAGTCATTTAGCAGAGTCTTTATTGAAAGCCACTTACTTATAAGAGAACAACACAAGTCAGTAGTTAAGAAAAAACAGCTACACTGCAGTATCAAACCTGATCATTATCCAATCTGGCTTCATGGCAAGTGTTTGTGGAAGAGATGTGTTTTGAGATGTTTCTTAAAAATGCTAGTTGACTCGTAGAAGTAAACAGATCTTTTAAAATGTTTTTCTTTGTTTAATGTAGAATGCAGTTCGTCACAACCTCAGCCTACATAAGTGTTTTGTGCGTGTTGAAGGAGGAAAGGGCTCTGTCTGGATGGTGGATGAGGCAGAATTTCTGAAAAGAAAGGGACAAAGGTTACACAGGTACCCTTAATAGTACTAACATTCGTTTCTGCTTTTAATATATTATTTAAGAGTAGAGTTAAGAGACTTCTCCTCTCTAAAATAACAAATTGCTTTACTACTAAATTTAAATTTTTTAATGTATGATGTATTAAAAACCTAGTGGTTTAAAGGATTGCACGTTTCCCCCCTCTAAATTACATTAAATATGTTTGCAGTACTTAGCTCTGTTTTAAAAGCGACACACTATTTTACTCTCAGCTGTAGACAGTCAAATTTATATGTACTTTAATACCATCAAAAACATATATTTAAATGTGTGACTGAATCACTGATGCTGATTACAAAACAGTCATGCAATGTTAAAAGCATCTAATTAATTGTGTTAAACATTAAACTTTAATGCAACTACTTTTGGTTTTGATATGATCAATAGAAATGATGAAAAATAATTATGAAATTTACTCATTTTAGGGACCGGGATATGACTTGGATGGCACACTACTCCATGTTTCATTCTTGAAACTGTCAGTGGATTATAACATGAGATGAAAAAGTCGATATACTGAAAGAATTTTTTATTTTTAAATTTGATATGAAAAATGTTGACATACAAATTTCTTATTAAATAAATATTAACCGAATAAAAGTCGAAATGCGTTCAACTCTTACTTGTGTGAATTATCTTTTAATTTTAATATTATACATCTTACAAGCATCTATGTAACTTGTCAACGTTAAGCAGCTAACACACAACACTTTTAAAGATGTAATTAATGACGTTAAGTTGGACTTCTTTTAAGAGTTTTTAGAAGGGATAATCTACTCTTTATTGTAAATTTTAAAACGTCAAAACCTATTTTTTATCTTAATTTCGAGTCTTATTTTTCTTATCCTTATTCACTTTTGTAATTTATTATTTTAGTCATGCCAATATAGCTACTTTACAAAATAAATAATGACGGTATTAATCGGGAGTGCATTCTGTAATAATATTAAACAGTGATTAATCAGAAATGAATGTGCAATATTTACGAACTGTAAATATTTTCTCTTTAAATACAAAGATAAATCGATTTTTTAACATCTTGGTGTCGACTCCGACATCAGGCCGCGTCCTGTGGCCGAAGTCGTTCTGGCTTCCTATTGGTTGAAGTGATTTTTGCGCCGCGCGGCTTCACCAATCAGAACATTGTTTTGTCGTGTTACAAAAAACAGCGCACCTCCAGACAAATGGCGAACGGAAGGACAAATTATAAACAAGTATACCGAACCGAAAATGGCGAGGCCTTGTGGTGCGTTTGAGTAAGCTAGCGTGACTGTTGTTTTCTGGGGAATTGTGATAAATGTTAAAATTGGATTCGAATTAAAACTAGGCCGCGTTTCATTTCACAGTGCGGAGTGTATTTATGCAAACTCGTTAGCCGACAGCTTAGCCGTTTGGCTAAGCTCGGTTCCAACAGCATTATCGTAAAAAACGAGGAAACCGATAGAAATTAGTCGTAAACAAAAGGAAGCCGCTTTTGTGGTCAGTATGAGTACGGCGGCGGATAGCAGCAGTAAAGCACCCGAGTCGAACAAGAAGAGAGGCGGTCTCCCCCGCGCGCGCTCACACTCCCCGCCACCCAAACACGCAAAAGTGGACGAGCTGAAGGATGCACAGGACGCCGAGCGACACGTCGACGGCCCCGACATGCGGGACGGAGCAGCCGAGAGGAACGGAGTGGCTGCCCCCGGCGAGAAGCCGTCAGGAGAGAGCGCCAAGGGCGGCGGAAAGCGGGAGCAACGTTCCAGCTCAGGTGAGCGCGACTCGATGGCGGCGGCTGAAGCGCTCGCGAGTCTCACTGGCGGCGGGAGTGAGGACCGTGAGGAACCCTGCTCCTCCCGGCAGGCCCTGCCACCCCCGGCCCGCACTGACCCCGAGCGGCGCGCGCACGCGGTCAGCTCCAGCAGAGGACGGGGGCGCGCCCGAGAGCGACGGATGATCGAGGTAGAGGATGAAGATGAGGATGACTCCCTGCGCGGCTCTTCGTCAACTGCCAGCTCTTCGGATGATAACGAGGAGGGGGAGGAGGAGGAGGGTCAGGAGCGGGAGGATGGTGAGTGTTCCATCGTGTCCGTGCAGATGGCTCCTGAGCTGCGGCGCTCCGTGGCGATGCTGGCGCATGTGCAGATGAGACTGGAGGCGCTGGAGAAGAAGGGAGCGCGTCTGCACCGGCGGGTCGAGCTCAAACTCAGCCGTCAGAAGCGGCCTCATCTCGATCAGCGCGCCACCGTCGCACAGAGCATCCCGGGATTCTGGCTCACAGCAGTATCCTTTTATAGGCCTGTGCTGAGGTCAGAACAAGAAGACGCTGACTTACATGTGCTGCATTGTAGGGATGGAGTCAGTTATGTTCAT
>JAOUQT010077997.1:0-10109 GCA_025769995.1 Xyliphius kryptos
CTAATTGAACCTTCACACTCTGCTCTTACTGGTGCAATGTGCAATTAATGAAGATTGGCCACCAGGTTTGTGCAATTTAGCCATGAAACCTCCCACACTAAAATGACAGGTGTTTCAGTTTCATTGTCTAACCCCTGTATCTAATGTTTTTGCATCATAGTCCTGTTTACTCTCCAACATCTTAAGTCTTAGTCAGTTCCACTGTCCCCAAACCATACAACAAAGCTGGTCTCACTACTCTATTATGGACATTTCCTTTCTCCTTTGATGCGACATAAATTATTCTTGACCATTCTTTTCCGTCCACTCCAAATGTCATTGTGGAATCGGGCAAATAAAACACTTTGGGAGAACTGTCATATTAGGGGGAGTAACAGTAACATTGCCTAAAATTATTAATTCCCTTTTTTCACATCTTTAAACATTTTTCTTTGCATTTCTTTTCTTTTCTTTACCTTAAAATATTTTACTTGTGAAATAAAAGAATAAAATGACGTAACAAGCTTCCATAAACATACAGACTATAGAAACCTGGAACAGATGAACAAACACAGCTGCTTTATGGGCAATACAGTAAGAGGAAGTTCATGGCCACTGTTAAGCATTTCTTGTATTTTCCTTAATCCCTTCCTTCAAGGAAACATCATTTTTGATGAACTGTTCTGTTATTTTATTGCCATAGCTCATATTACTTCGGTAAAGCTGTGGACGCTTGAGGGATCAAATTTATATCGGTGCAGACCTCCTTATGGCAATGCTTTAATTTAAAGGCATTGTGTTTTCTTTTAATGAGAAGTTAAATATTTTATAATTTGTTAACATTAAACTCATCCTTTATCATGTGTTAAGATGACAATTTCAAATTCCTAGTTAAATCCAAATTGTGCAAATATGTTTTATTATTCATACATGCAAGTCTTCTGAAACAGGATCAGCAAGAGCTGCATATGCAGAGAGGAAAATGGAGATGTCTTTGGCAGGCCAGGTTACATATGACCCCACTTCTCCTTTTAACCCCGCTCATGTGATCAGCTATATATCCCCAAGGACCATGAGACGACCCCTGCTAAGAAGTGGACACACATCAGGTGGGCTAATAGCAGTTTTGTATTTTAGTGACTATACAAAGCAGTAATTTGCATACACGGAGTATCCAGAAAGTATTCACAACCCTTTTTACTTTTTTATATTACATCCCTATTCTAAAATGGGTGGAATTCAAATTTTTCAAATTCATTATAAATTATACATTGAAATATATCATATCTATAATTATTCACAGCCTTTTGTCAATACTTTTATGAAGCTCCTTTGGCAGCCTCAATATGTTTTGCGTATGATGCAACAAGCTCGACACACCTATTATTGCAGAACCTCTCAAGCGTCATCATGTTTTATGTCGAGCGTCAGTTCAGATCTCACTAGAGATGGTCGATCATGTTCATGTCTGGCCTGGGCCACTCAAAAATATTCACAGAGTTGTCCCAAAGCTACTCCATTTGCTTAGTTGCATTGTTCTGTCTGAGGTCCAGAGTTCTTTGTATCAGGTTATCCCCAAAGGTGTGTGTGTGTATGTTGCTGAGCTTATTCTGAATTCCTCACAGCTTGTTCCTTAATACAATCCTGTCTCTGTCTCTGTGTATCATCTAATTGTATCCTGATTCTTTTTTTACATTTATAAATTATTTTAAAACTATTCTTGAAATATCTAACTATTTTTATTGTGCTGTTGTTATTTTTGTAATACCCTTTTAACCACATAGTTTTTGAGGCTTATAAACTCGGGCACACATGAATACAGGGCGGTATTATGATTACATCTATAGGGAACAGGGTTAAGAAAGGATTTTATGATAAGTAAATAAGCATTATCAGAAATCATTTATTATTTCCATATGCCATTTTCCCCATCCCTTCATTTTACAGCTGTTTATGGGGAATTTTTTAACTGTGTGGAAAAGGTATACATGTGCAGTTTACTCATGGCAAGTTTCTGAACACCACACTTTGCAAATATTTACCTTTATTCATTTCCCTCAGTGTACTGGACATTCCTTGACATGCATACGGGCAGGGCGTCGCTCTTAAGCTCAGACCGTAACCTGGCTGTTTTAACTGTGTAGGTGTTGCAGTGATTCTCTAGCGTTCCAGTCGTGTCTAAACAAAATCTCTGAAAACGACATCATGTTTAAAAGAAACATTTTTAAAACCGTTTAATTCTTTTATAAGATATGGTGTTAAATAGAAACATATCATGATTTAAACATGTATCTCGAATTGTTTTATCTGTATTTACATACACAATTGCATGTTGAATCTGAAGCTCGGTTTCTGTCTCAGCTCTCGACCAGAATGTGAAGCAGAAACTCAGCGCCTCAATGTTGGATTTGTCAAGTCCTCATGGACACATTCAAGTGAGTTAGCACAAATTGCTGTATAACACATACCTGTACACCTGTAAATGTATAAACGTATAAATCTAAATGTATTCATCTTACAAAGTAATACACTTTTGGGGGTAAAGGATTTTTAAAGGCCATAATCATCGTTACTACATAGAATCATCTTATATGTAGCTTAAGGAATAGCTTCATTTGTCTTTATTAACAATTGTTTACTTATTTATGTTTGTTTTATTATGATAAGCAAATTTACAGTTAAAATATAAGAATATGGCAATAAATATTTTATTGTATTGTATAAGGATAATTTTAAAAAGTATATAGGCTTATATCAGCATTAGAGTATGCAGTGACTTCATAAAACACCAATAGCAGCACTGAATAAAAAATACAATTTATCATTTAAAGTAGATTAATGTCTACAAAGCTTATTTTCGAACATTCTCAAATGTACTTATAAATATGTGTTAAAATGTTAGCTTTGGCTTTATTTATAATTGTTATAGTGGATTATTACCAAGTAATATTACACTTAAGGCCATTCAAATTGAAGCCACAGTACTGTTAGGACTTTAAACGGTTGTAGCTTTAAATGGTGTTCACGAAGAAATAAAATCTCTTTTTCAAGTATTATGTGGAATGATTTCTCTTTGCTGGAACTAAGAATCCCAAATTTGTCTACACTATGATGCTACTTTGCACTAAGTGTGGTCTGTCACGTGGTCCCTTTCGTATGAACTAGACAACTGACTGCATCCAAGACCTCCTCAGCAGACATCAGTGCCTGACGTTACTAATGATCTTGTATTTGAATGACCGCAAATTCCCACATCCACACTCAAGAATCTAGAGGAAAGTCTTCCCAGATGAGCGTATTGCAAATGTGAAGGACTAATTCAGGAATTTCATCTTCAATGAGGGATGTGAGCCTCAGGTGTCTTAGACAGAATCTAATGCTACAAATTGAACAGGTTTACTTAATGATATTTAAAAGCACATTCACTTACAAGCCAAGTTTAGCTGGGAGCGTAGTGTAATGTGACATTCACAGATCAAGGTGCACTGGGCGAGGTCTTGCTTCACACCTGATACCTTTACATAATACAGAGTCTACAAGTGATTTGTAAGAGTGGATCAGTTCATTTTTAGTTAATTGCTTAGTTTTAACACAACAAGTTGACTAACAGGGCAGATCCCATGAAACACGATATGATAGCCATTTAGTGCAGAAAATTATGTTTTGCTACATTAATCACACTAAAGACAATATATCTATAATCTTTATTGAGTGATTGGCACATTACATATTTTTTCCAAATGTAGCCCTGAGTGAAAAATATTTGGACACCCTTGCTCTAAGGGAAACACATGTCTTTTCTTAAAGAAAATAAAAAAATATATATTTGTTCTATAGAACTCGAGAAGCTAAGAAGTAATGGTAGCAATTTGTTTGGTGTCCCGCCACACACTAGCATCAGATTATGGCGGAGATGTGACGTGAAATTTGGCAGTGTTATAAACGAGAAGTGAATAATAAGAATGTAGCTTGATAATAACACATTTTATTTGTTGCTAGGAGAAAAACACTGTCCCAGTTAAAAAAAAAGAGGGCTGCATTTATTTTGCAGTGTTTTGTGTAATTCACATGTAGGTCGTGATCTTACAAAACTGCAGCATAGCTGACCCACAGTATCTTACATGTCAAGTAGAACTAGGTCAGGACAACCTAACTGATGATTCATCATTCTTTTTATGCATATGAAAAACCCCTGTCAGTGTTAAACCTCAGTGTGGAACCTACAGTGTGGCGAAAAGTATTTAGCCAGCCACTAATTGTGCAAGTTCTCCAACTTATGAAATATGATAAAGGTCTGTAATTTTCATTATATGTTACGCTTCAACTATTAAAGATAAAATAAGGAAAAAATCCAGGAAATTATTGTTCTATTTGTAAAGAATTTATTTGTAATTTATGGTGGAAAATAAGTATTTAGTCACCCACCAATAAGTAGGATTTCTCTCACAGACTCGTAAGGACTTCTTTACGAAGCTCTTCTGTCCTCTACTCCTTACCTTTATTAATGACACATGTTTGACCTCCTTATCTGTATAAAAGACACCTGTACACAGCCAGACTCCAAACTTAACCATGGCCAAGAAGAAAGAGCTATTGAAGGACACCAGGAAGAAAATTGTAGACCTGCACCAGACTGGGAAGAGTGAATCTACAATAGACAAGCAAGTTGGTGTGAATAAATCAATTGTGGGAGCAATTGTAAGAAAATGGAAGACATACAAGTCTATTCTCTGTTGATGATCTCTGTTGATCTGGGGCCTCATGCAAGATCTCATCCCATTGGGGACAAAATGATCATGAGATTGATGAGCAAAAATCCCAGAACTACATGGGGGGGGGGCATAATGAATGACCTGCAAAGAGCTGGGACCAAAGTACCAAAGGCTGACCCTCAGTAACACATTACACCCAGAGGGACTCAAACCTTTCAGTGCCAGGCGTGTCCCCCTGCTTAAGACAGTACATGTCCAAGCCCTTCTGAAGTTTAGCAGAGAGCATATGTATGATACAGAAGAGGTTGGGTGAATATCATGTGATCAGATTAAACTGTTTGGTAAAAAAAATAACTTGTCATGTTTGGAGGAAGAAGAACGCTGAGTTACATCCTAAGAATGCCATACCTTCTGTGAAGCATGGAGGTGGAAACATTGTGCTTTGGGGCTCTTTTTCTGCAAAGGGGACAGGACAACTGATCCGCTGTGTTAAAGGAATAATGAATGGGGCCATGTATTGAGATATGTATTGAGATATATATAAATAGCCTAGCCAGTCTCCACACCTCAATTCCATAGAAAATTTGTGGAGGGAGTTGAAGGTCCATGTTTCCCCAAAAAATCACTGCTCTAGTGGAGATCAGCATGGAGGAATGGGCCGAAATACCAGCTTCAATGTGTACAAACCTACAATGAGATTTCCCGGATTTTTCTTTCTCGTTTTGTCTCTCATAGTTGAAGTGTAACCTATGATGAAAATTACAGACTTCATATTTTTTTCCCACTGTAGGTAACAAATAGATGGTAAAACTGAATAAAAATACTGAACTTGATGGTTAGGACCAAGTTTGGTTATTTCTGTGACAAATTGTGTTTGTTTGTATGGGTGTGTGTTACAGCACTATGACTCAGTGAATAGTGTCCCGAGCAGTACGTCCTCCATTCAGGATTCTTTTGGAAGCAGCCGTAGCATAGGTAACTATTCATGGTTGAAAAATGCAAACTGCAAATAATCATAGTCTTTAATTTCTTAAGAGCACAGTGTCTTAACCGAAAGCTGTTTGAAACCCTTTAGAGCAGGCATGGCAAGGTCTGTCCGGTGGCCCAATTCCGTTTTTTTTCATCTGTGTATCATTTGTTCTTTTGTTTTTCATATGATTCATGAGACCCGAGTCTCATAAAACTGGACAAATTAAATATCAAAACCAAATATAGTCCGGCTGTCGTTTACATTGCTAGACTAATGTCCTTGATATGGAATGTGAGTGAAATCACCATCACTAAACTCAGCTTAAATAATGTTAACTTAATCAGCCGCTGATCGGCAACAGTTGATCATGATTTCAATGCAATTATGTGACAGTGCCAGTCCGTGCTCTTCTGTGTTTTGAACAAGTCACCATGGGATGTACGCTTCGGGTTACCAGATTTGCTGTAATTCTCATAATTATTTATTTTTTTATATGAGTCTAAAATTGAAATTTTTATGTTTTTATCCCATTAAATTTGTTTTTTGTTGGTCAGTTGAAAAAGGAAGGAACAGTTGATACATGGATTCATACAACATGGTCCTCAATCTTTAATACTTCTGATAACTGTTAGTGTTTTATTTCTGTTAGCATGTTTTTAATTAAATATTATTCATTTATTCATTTTCTATACCTGCTTAATCCTAGTTTTAGTGTCACAGGGAAGCCGGTGCCCACCCGGCAACCCTGGAAATCGAGCTAATCCATCATAGGGCGCACTAATTGTACATTTAGAGACATTGATTAACCAATCATACATGTCTTTAAAATGTGGGTGGAAACCGGATTACCAGCAGAAAACCTGCGTGAACACAGGGAGGACATGCAAACTCCATCCCAAACTCTTGAGTCACCCCACCGGGGCTCAAACTCGGGATATACTTGCTGTGAGGCCACAACACTATCCACTGCGTGATGCCACCGCATCACCTAGTGAATAATACATAATGCTTAATATAACCCAAAGTTTTAATTCCAAAAAAGTTGGGGCAGTAACCCGAGAATTCCAAGTGAACTGCTTCAGCTGCTCAACACATATGTGATCGTGTAGTAAACTTAAACGTGTTAAAGAAAACAACATTTGTTTTAGATTCTTTAAAGTAGGTAACTTTTGCTTTGATTACAGTTGTGCACACCCTTGGCATTCTTTCAGTTAGCTTCATAAGGTAGTCACCTGGAATGGTTTTCCAACAGTCTTGAAGGTGTCTCTACAGGTGCTAAGTTATTGTTGGTTGCTTTGCCTTTACTCTGCAGACCAAATCATCCCAAACCATCTCATTTGGGTTTAGATTAGGTGATTGTGGAGTAAATGGTCTGATGGCTATTTCTTGTGTTCCTTGGCCCAAGCCATTCTCTTCCTCTTGTTCTTCTTTGGAGAAGAGAAGTGGTTTCTTTTCAGCAATTTTACCATAAAGACCATAACACAGCCTTATGTTTGTCCTACTTGAACTTATCCTGTGTGACAGACATAACTCTTGGTCTTTCTTTTCTGCGGCGGTCCTGATGAGAGTTTCATTATAATGTTTGATGATCTTTGCGACTGCACTTGAGGATACTTTCCAAGTTCTTGAAATGTTTCGGATAGACTGACCTTGATTTTTTAAAGTAATGACGGACAATCGTTTCTATACTTAGTTGAGTAGTTCTTGCCATAATATGGATTAGAACATTACTTAAATAGTGCTATTCATTGTACACCACCTCTACTTCTTCACAACACAACTGATCTCTCAAACACATTAAAATGTCAGAACATTCAAGATATTATCTCTTAACAAGGCACAGCTTTTAACTGAAAAACATTTCAGATGACTACCTCATGAAGCTGATTGAGAGAAAGCCAAGGGTGTGCAGAGCTGTAATCAAAGCAAACGTTGCCTACTTTGAAGAATCTCACATCTGAAACAACTTTTGATTTGTTTGACACTTTTAAGTTTACTACATGATTCCTCATATGTTTCTTCATAGTCTGGATGACTTCAGTATGAATTTACAATTTAGGAAAAATAAATAAAAACATTGATTGAGAAGGTGTGTCCAGATTTTTGACTGGTACTGTAATATGTGCATCATGTGATTTTTCATTGTCTTGCTGACAAGAGATTGTGATGCTTAAGTCAGCTTATCTGTCCAGCCAACGATTGCAAAGTGATGACAGTTTATGATACATAGCATGCTGAAAGAATGCATAGATAACCTTGAAAAGGGTCGTCTTAAAGGCTGACTAATTGGATATTTGGGATACTGATTCATTTGACTACAATCCAAGATGCACCAAGCTTGAAGAAGTGGATGCCGCTCTAGAGCATGGTTAACTTAACCCTGTTTTTTGCACAGTAAACTATTACGTAGCATTTGTTAATGTAATTTTGTATTTTAAGTCTGAACAAAGGGTTGCCAAAGTATTTCCTCGGTCATGTGAATTAATAAAAGAAACGAAATTGACCCGAAAACATGAAATATTTTGTGATGTCCAAAAAATCATTAGTGATTTTATGATCATGCCACGTATCACCATGTGAAAGTCAGAAATGTAGATGTAGGTGTGTTTTTTTTTTTTTAGAATCCAGCACAGTATCAAGTGATGACCGAGAACGGGAACTGGGGAAGGTGTGTGTGCGTTTGAGCTATCAGGAATCGGTAGAGCAAGTGTGGATCACAGTGGTGCAGGTAAGATTACAGCGAGGCAATGCCGGTGCCCCTGGGCGTCTCTCTCTCACTCACACATACACACAGCATCATTGTGTCCACTCTCATCCTTCTCAATAAACCCTCTGTCCCACACACCATCACATAACATCTCTACTTTCAGCTTTTCCTTTCTTTGACCTTTCTCTCTGTCTCCTGTTTCTGAACCTTAGATTCCTTTGTTCTATTTTTCTTTCTCTCTCACTCAATACGATATTTCTCCTTTAGCCTTTTTTATTCTTCTTCTTCTCACTTAACATGTTGTCCAACATTTTTAAAGTATGCGGATTTTACACTTCATTTTGTAGTATTATAAGCAAACTTTGCTCATTCTCTCTCTCTCTCTATCTCTATCTCTCTCTCTCTTTCTCTCTTTTTCTTGTTTTTTAGAACAATTTGTCACTTTTCCCCCTTGTTTCACTTCTATTCTAATATTTTGTCCTATTCTGTTTTTCTTATACTTTTATTTGAAGTTACTTGTTACTTATTTGTCATATTTATGATATTTTCCTTTTTCATGAGCGGTCTGTCTTTATTGTAACTTTCACCCTTTTATTTTTATCTTTACATTTTACATTTCATTTCATTACGTCACATTACAGTAGTTGTATAGCTGAAATTATTTAAGACACTACTAGTCAATGAACCAATCACTGACTGTGATACAGAGAGGCGTGCTCTGGTTGTAAATATTACTGTAATTGCTATTTTATTACGATTTAATATTCTTATAATATGTTCAAATTTAAATATATTTTTATACCTTTTTTCTGATTTTTCTACGCAAAATGCATCCATGTACTGTGCAAATTCCTGCAAAACATCGAAAATTTCATGATAAGCATTTTACATTAAAGGGAGTCTGCAATAAATGAACCACGAAGTAGCAAGGGAACACTATACTTAAATTTATTATTATTATTTATTTTATAACTTATTTATGTTGAATAAGTTATGAATCTTTTTTTATTTTTAAATAGCATTCGTCAAGTTTAATGTGATACTGGATCCTAATCATGAATTCAGTCTTACTTTGTACCCCCCTCTTTACTATCTCTCGCTCTTACTCCCTCTTTTTCTTTGTGTGTGTGTCTAAGTGTAAGGATCTGCGAGTGTTTTCGGAAGGTGTTGAGCAGCAGAGGGTTGGCTTGAAAGGGGTCATCACCATGGCGAAGCCTGTAAAGTTTAAGACTTCTTTGAAAGAGGCAACAAAAGTGAGAACAGTTCTTCTGTTACATACCACATGCACACACACACACCCACAAATGCACACATACACACTGCACCCCACCCCGACAAACCCATAGCAAACACCCCGCCAATCACGCCACACAAGTCACTAAGGATAGTAACTGCCACCATACAAAGGTTTATTGATTATTTTCCAGAAGCAGCAAATTCTTAAGTGATTTAAACAGAATGATTAGTAGCTTAGGAACGCCTAGCTCGTGGTGTAGGATCACTCATAAATTGAGCCATTTGGTGGTTGTGTCACAGTCAGCTCTCAAATAAGGTGTTGACATGTCCACTGCACAGCAATAGGCAACATTTACTAGCTATGGGTAGACGGTGCAACTTATAGCAGAAATTATTTAAGAAACTACAAGTCAATGAACCAATCAGCGACTGTGATACAGAGAGGCGTGCTCTGGTTGTAAATATTACAAGATATATTACATGAACAACTTTGATCAACAAGTCA
>JAOUQT010078007.1:0-20289 GCA_025769995.1 Xyliphius kryptos
TATCTTGTGTATTTGTCTTTTTACATATATATTTTTATTTTCAAAAAATGTGTCATAAATGTTATCGCCGTGGGAAATTGAGGAACGTAATTTCGATTACTTTTTATGTCCAGGACATGTGAAGGAATTGACAATAAGGCCTACTTCTACACATATTTAATATTATGTGTTGACATGAAGCAAGTCACTAAAAATGACTTTTGTTTTTCATCAGAACCCCTCAATGAAATAACTTTTAAATAATTTTTTCTAAATATTACAGCACCTACGTTTTTGTTATTTTTTATTTTTTGGTTACATTTTACAGTCTTTCACAATAATGATTAATAAACAGTAAATGTTTAAGGGAATAACATTTTACATTACAAATTGTGTATTATGTGATGTGCACATTCAAAAGCACACGGTGGTACATATATGTTACCTTAAAAGTCCACATTGTGAAGCTTGCAGTAATTTGGTTGCAGCTTGAACTGTTGATGGATGTCATCACTTTATCTCAAAGAGGTCTACACCACATGAGAGCTAAGGCCAATATTAGCTGCACCTTTGAAGATTCTGTCAACACTCTTTGTGTGTCTATGCAATGGCAATTTGATGTCTTGAAAGTTTCTAATTTTAAAGAAGACATGTTATGGAGGGAAAAATACTTTTGTGTGTGTGTTTTTTAACATACATGTTGGCCTATTAACAACTTTTCTCCAAGCCTGTTTAGTGAATACTAAAAAATGTTTAATATTGCTCTCAGAGCCTGTTTAAGAATCACTGTGGACTGTATGGAACAACTCACCCTCAATCTGTACATTTTATACAGAGTACATATTGTGCGTATACTTCAAGAAATGTCTTAGGAAATAAAACATAAATAAGTGTAAAGCTTTTAGATTTCAATAAACTGAGCAGTATAGCAGGAAAATTCAAGTATTCTGCTTATTATTTATGCATATAATAGAAATGACTTTCAATCATCTATATGTGCAGTGATGTCATATAACCCTGTCATGGTTACAATGTTTGAAACATTTTGTGGGTATGTGCATGGCAAAGTTATAAATAATAGTGTAAAACAATTACTGTAATTCTTTAACACTGAAGTATTTTAACCAACTGAAATCACAAAAATTTCAATCAAATTGTTTTAACTTGTGGCCATAAGGGATATTGTATGTTTCCAATAACATTCAATAAATTGTATCTGTAGTCTTTACCTCATAGCTAATAATGCTTACTTCTGGAATCCTTCCTTTCTGTTGATTTGGGTTTTACTCATGAACAAAAATCCAGTGCTGTGATTTATAAAATGTAGCAAAGAAAACAATATATGTCTGCATTACTCAGATATTTACGTGAGTAGGTTGGCAAAGACTAAAATCTCAAGGTTGTCGGTTTGATCAGCCAGGCTTAAAATTATTAAACATGTGATATAAGCTAGAAAACAGTAAAGAAACAAATCCTTTACAGACACACAAAAAGTCTTTTCAAAAACAAAACTATATATACACATATACACACTTGAAAAAAACATTTTATCAGGAATGTACAAAAAAAGGAAGCAATTCCCTAAATATAACAGTGGGTGGCAACCAAACGCCTTAACGGCACATGGACTACCTTTTCACAAGAAGAGCGTGTAGGTTTAACGCATGCGCAGTTCAAAGTACATGGCCGCCGGATACAGTAAGGGCATATTTACTGCCATACTGAAGGATATTCGGCTGAATTTGCAGCTAAACGGATTAGATTAACTGACCGAATTTAAAACATAGAAAGATAACAACATGAGTATTATACTATCAACGTGTTTTCGCAATCTGCGATCATCAATTTGGTAGGTAAAATTGAAATGCAAGTGTGTTCATTAATGTGATAATTTGACTTGATTTAGTAAATATTAAGTAAAAACATTAGCTGCCGATTTTTAATACTATTCTGCGAGTTACCTAACTAATGATAGAAATTCGACGGCATACAGTGTTAGCGTGCTCTACAGAGAGTAGAAGTGTGATACTGAGCCAATAGATGGCACTGTTTGTCTATTTTATCTGTTAACCCTTCTTGGCCCTGTCTTCTGGTGACGTTTTACACGTAATTGGTCGCTACTTTATGGTTTTGTTTTGAAAAAAAAAAAACCTTTTAAACTAAGACATAAAATATGTCGCCTTACAAAACAACCCCAATTCACAACTCCTGGCCTCCAGTCACTGGTGTAGCTGCTCGATCCACCGCGAGGTGGTGAGACAACTGGTAATGCGTACATCTCAATAAGGAAAGTAGCGATTGGCTGTTCTAAAAGTTGCTCGAAGTTGTACTAGCCTAATTTGATAGTATATTTAAGGAATAAACATTGTGGGACAGAGAAAAGGGGGTAAAAAAAACAGCACCCTAAATGTGTTAGGAGTACAAATAAGCTCTAAAAATGAGCGCTAAATCTTTTTTTTTTTTTTTTTGCAATTGAAATAACCTGACAATACATTAAAAACTGACATTCATATTTACTTCGCGCTTCGTAATTAAGGGGTAGTGGGGTTAATGGCAGCTTTGGGCATGTGCAGTTCAGTTGCAGTGCAGAGAAGCGGTGCGGGTTTGTTTTGACTGTGAGACCGAGCACTGAGAGTGTTGTGGAACATGCTGCGTGCTAAGGACAGAAACTGAAGAATGTGGTCAAATGTCTCCATTAACTCCAGAAAATGTTGCTACATTTGTCAGTAGTTGCTTCGAAAACAAATCATTAGGGGGTCGAAAAAGTCACCAAGTATAGTATAGTCGCTAAGTTGGCAACAATTGTGATTGTAAAGAGTAATTATAAAACGGGTAGTTCTGATTCTTAAATTTGATTGGCTGAGCCTTTTGTCCAGCCACGACATTATTGAACACCTCTGACTGTTCCACATTCGTATAGTAGGATCTACAATACATTGTTTTAAATCATAAACCATTGATGACAATACAGTCTAGATCAGATGGTCAAAGACAAGTTTTTTTTAATTTATTTGAAAATTAAAAAAAAAAGGATTAAAACTTGTTTCGATTTGTATGTTGTTGCAATTCATCTTTCCTGTGATTTGGTTGGTGGGGGGTTCCCCTATGCCCATCCAGGAAAGAATATTTAGGGTGCTGGGCAAAAAACAACCAGGACAGGGTGCCAATCAATTGCTGGATTATATTGCATTTTACATGTTTTTTAAATATGAAAATGTATATATTTAGCTGTATCAAGACAAATTACTAGTTTGCAATGGATGTATTAGCTTATTGTGCAAATCAGAGTTGGCACCAGCACCCATACACACACCAGGAATACAAAAATGTCTCTGTATTAAATATTATCTGAATATAATAAAACTTTACTGTTTTGTTTTTTTTTCACTTATAAACGCTAATAATCATTTATCCTATTTTAGCTGTGGTGATTCGGGTGTTGGCTACAGTCACCTTCGCTTCATCAGCTCATGGATGTCACCATGCAGAGGTGGAGAGCATCATACACTAACCTCCAGGGAATGCGGAATTTTTCAGTCACCGTCCTGGCAGTATCAGCAGATTCGCTGTGTCAAAAGAGGAACAGAATATCAACCAAATAATCTGAAACGAAAGCGGACTCATGGATGGATCAAGAGAATGAGAACACAGGGTGGCATTGAGGTTATTCTACGCAGAATGCTTAAGGGACGTAAATCGCTTTCCCATTGATGTTATTCACCTAATGTCAACAGATGTAAGGCTCAGAAGTTTTGTTGAAAATCAAAATAAAGTTCAATATGAGGAAAAAAAAACCCTTTACAATCGACCCTGTTTTATATGCATATATTCAATGCATATCCATCCATCATCTTCTGCTTAATTATTTGCTAGTGTGGGGGGCGGATACATCAAGGACAGGGTGTATCTGGACACGCACACACTATACAAATTAAGAGAAGCCAATTTACCTTGAATCCATTCCACACAAAGGATTTTGTACTCCACATCTCACATAGCCGTGCAGTGAAAAACAGACACACTGAATGAAATGAGCTAGTCTGTGATTTTATAACTACATAGAGGGAGCAGATAAAATGTACAGTAAGGAACATTTCTTTTAAAAAAAAGCACAGCTGCACCTGATCAATCTGATACCGCTACCTGGCTATAAGAGAACAGGATAAAGAAGAGTAAAAGTACATTGAAAATACATGGAACTACATTACAAAAGCTCTATCAGATCTAAGGAAAAAATCAGCACCTGAAAACAACTTAAAAAACATTTTTTATTAAAATATAACTTATTACAAGAGAATTACAAGTAAAACATTTAGACAATAAAGCAACCAGAAACTAGAGGCTCTGCAATATTGTGAATAAACCATGGGAAAGGAGTTATTAATAGTGTTTTAGGATTTATTCACAATAATGCACACCCTTGAATGTTTTGCTTTTATCAAACTGTTACAAATACACTATTTTACAAAAATCGACTTTTGATTCATAAATGTATTTATTGAAAGCAAAATAATTCATAATTGGATCTTCCATGATGTAATCTAGTCCCTTTTTTAATAAACGCTGATCGCCGAGGAACAGGTTTCTTTTTGGAAACTTTGGGAAAAGTTTGGTTTGGATGGGAAATGTCCTTAATAACATAACTTGCCCTACCCTCTTGCACTACATGCACTATACTGTAGATAACTGTCTTGAGTGCTGTTTTCACCACCTACTGGAGCGTCTTGTGATCCGATGAAGAGCAGTGACTGTAATACACTGAGATGCAGTCTCAACATCAATAAATCAACGTTGGAGTGTCAAGGTTGTTGAACTGTTTTTAATAAGATTTAAGTTTTTGTTGAATAAGTAAATACTATGACCTTGTTTAAACGTGTTCCTTTACCACGCAAGATTTTTTTTCACTCTACATCGTACAACCAAATCGCAAGCAGCTTTAATGCTGTGCTTTACCGACAGCATGATGCACAGTTTAGGCTTTAATAATTCAATAAAAGTAAATCATTAAAATTGTGCATAGCTGTGATATCATTACAAACAAACAATAAACCATTTAGGACATTAAGAGAAATATTGCCACTAATAATATCTTATTAGTAGCAGTAATTGGCCTCAATACGTCTGCAATTGATTTAGTGTTTATAATAAACTGTATTTGTGATTTTAAATAATTTGTATCACGCAATGATACAAATGCGAAGAGGTTAGAAGTATTGGTATGTAGACATATACAGATGCCTTGTCAATTCCACTGTATATCTAGGACATATGTGTAATTGTCAATGTCTGTCTGGACAAACAACTCAGCCAATCAGATTTAAGGATTGGAACTATCTTTTTTATTATTATAAATAAGTGTGTGCATTTTTTTCTGTAATATGCATATCTCTTGTCATGTTGTTCTTTTCCTTGAGTTTGGCTTGCAGCAGTGCATGTTCGATCACCCCCAGCTGTACATCCATTTCCTGAATCTCCTGTTTTAACTTAGTAAGGCTTTGTCGGATCTTTACAAGAGGAGCTAAAACACAGATATAACTTACAATCAAACCAAGAAATTAAAAAACTTCATAAGGAAATTTAACAAAACGTGAGCATATGCGTTATTTTTACCTCCATCTGACATACTGCTACCCTTCTCCTCCATCTCCTGTTTAACTTTATCCAGCTCCTCGCTGATCTATATACAAGGTACAAATACATAATAGAACATCACATTCCTTATTCTATGAAGCTCAAATTAAAGTTTGTGGAATTTAGCATCTATAAAAAGTGGGTTATGCTTGCACATGACTTTTGTGTGATGCATGCAGTAATGAGGATCTGTATTGGTTGCATCACCTCGGTCAATATTTGGGTTCTTTTTGTCACTTCTCCACTGCCTTGCTGATACAACTCCTTCACCTAATAGAATATAAACACACAAAACAACAATTCTAAAAGTTAACAGATGTGGACTTTGTAAATCCATGAAAAATATGTATATTTACTTTATAAGTATAAGCTTATAAAGTTTATTTGGCAATTAAATGCTGGTTCATTAAGTAGTAATTACAACTGCTGTGTATTTAATAGTGAGTAAATAAATATATTTTCTAGAACACAGCTCAAATAAACAACAACTTGAGGAATTTTACCCTATTTACCTCTAAAGAGCAAATTTAAGATTTAAGATTTTAAGATGAGAACTTTCGAAACAATAACTTAAATGCTTTTCTATTTTACTGCTTCTTATTGTATAACTTTTTAAAAATTTATTTTATAAATAGGTCATGATATTTGCCTGTAATTCAAAATTAATTGGGAAGTCACCCTGCCCAAAATGCAGCATATGTCCATAAAACAATTATACTTCTAACGTTACACTGTTAAAATGTGGTTCTTTTACTGAACTGTGATATTTCCTTTCTTTTGTTTTGGTCTGGTAGGACTGCAGTCTGTAATTGTGACTGTAAAACTACAAAGTGCATCCATATGATAAACAGGTGAAAATATATAGCAAGAGCAAAACATGTACATGTAACTAAAAAAGTGGCTGGTAAGTATAGCTGCTTTTAAAAATGTACCTCACTAAGTTTTGATTGGGCATTTCGATATTCTGTGATCAGGTGCTCCAGCTGTGTATTGATGTACTTCTCTCTGCTGCTCACTTTCTCTTGACTCTTAGTTATTTCATTCATCAATTTATCCAGATAACCCTGAAACAACAACAACAATCTTAATTCACTGAAATTTTAAAAATAGAAGACTGTCCCAAAACAGATTTATTAGAAGCCATTTTAAACCCTAATAAATAAGTCTTATTTTTAAAATAAGGTGTTTTTAAAAAAATAAACTGTAAATAGTTTTAAATTAATGTGTATATCGTGCCTTGGCCTCCTTCAAAGACATTTTAATGCCATCCTGGTGCTGATGCATCTGACTGACATGAAGTCGCCAATCCTAAAAGGAACCACAAACAAAATTAAGAAACATTCCAAACCCATTTAAAGGGTTATTACTCTTCAATGTACAGCCAATCCATTATTTGTTTTGTTAAATATAAATTATATGAAAATAATTAAATATTCATATAAAACCACTTTATGTTCACTAGAGTTTTAATTTTTTTTCTAAACAGGAAAACCCAACCTTAATGTCTGATGGGATGGTGACCCTGAGTAGCGGTAAAACCCTTTCCACTTCCAAATTCCATTGTGCAGAATCAGTCACTGACTCCAGGATCATCTCCGGTCTCTCACCACGAGTCTCCTACACATATGTGCAAAAGGTCACACCCTTCAAAATGATAAGAGTTGTTAACATTACAAAGTATTTTTTTTATATTTTATTTTTCATAAATGATTGACTTGAAATTGATGTCCTAACCTGGGCAATAAACCAGCCAATAATTATACACTGCTTAAAAAATAAAGGGAACACTAAAATAACATGTCCTAGATCTCAATGAATGAAAATCTTATTTAGTAGATAGTGGAATGCGTTGAGAACAAAAAACATAAAAATGATCAAAATGTAATTCAAAATTATTATCCCATGGAGGTCTGGATTTGGAATCAAAGTGGAAATCCAATGACAGGATCACTTCCACTTCCAAAATATTTTATTCATTGAGATCTAGGGTGTGTTGTTTTAGTGCTCCCTTAATTTTTTAACATTGTATGTACTGTAAGGACTAAATTATTCAGACACATATCCTAATCACTGAATTTGTGACACTTTACTATAGGTGTACATGAGGTCTTTTAGCAGATGCTAATTACACACCTATCTATGAAGTTTGTATTCACTGCATTGTATTGTACTGTATGCTGCCAACTTTATTGAATAGTTTAGGAAAGTGTTTTCTGTTGCAGAATTCATTGAGATCTAGTTATTTTAGTATTCCCTTTATTTATTTATTTTTGAACAGTCTATATTCTAATTCTAATCTATATAGGGAGTGGTAGCTCATTGGTTAGGGCGTTGGACTATCAATCTAAGGGTTGGGGGTTCAAATCCCGGGTCCACTGAAGTTACTAATGTGGGTCCTTGAGCAAGACCCTTAACCCTCATTGCTTAAGGGTGCTGTGTCAACCCTGTGTTCTGATTCCAACCAAGCTGGGATATTTGTAAGTCGCTTTGGATAAAAGCGTCTGCTAAATAACTATATGTAAATGTAAATTTTTACCATCTGTGATTTCACTCAATCCCTGTCTTTTAACATTCCACAAAGCATTTTGTTCGTTATCATAAAAACATTCAAATGCACCATTCAAATGATTTCCTGCAGTCCCACGTCAACACTCTCCTTCCTTTTGTGTTCAGAGGTTATTTACAGTGTTATGGCCACAGCTTGATTCATTGTGCATTGAAAGGTCAGATATGACTAACTAGGTCATACCTAAAATTGACTGAAATTTGAATGTCACTAAAAGGTGAAACATAACTGCAATGCAATTCATCTTTGCAGTGTACGACATTCACTGGAACATGACATTTAGGTTGAGTGGCATTGGATTTTATTGGGAGACAATGGTATTTCAAACACAGTTTTGCTGCTCATGATTTTTTATTTTTTTAATCATTTGAAATATTAGAGAGACATACCTGAGCAAACGAAATTTTCCAACATTTTTAAAGATGAAAGTTTAAAGTTTACAAATGTTTGTGAGAGGAAGTCAAAAAGTATGTTACCCCTAAAAGGTTTTAAAAGGTTTGTTACATTTTTTGCTCTGAGTTTTGTGTGTAGTTCTCTGGTGATAACAGCGAATAGTAAAGCATCTTAAACTTACACTTTTATTTGTCCTGGACTTCAGCTCGTCCAAGTCAATTACATCCTCCTCTTCTTCTTCCTCCTACACACAAAACACACATGCTCACACACTTTTCATTTACTGTCCAGTGTTTTAAATATATTTTTTGGATGCATAGGACTCACAGTTATCTCTTCCACTTTGCTGACTGTAAGTTCTGCCTCGTCCTCCACCAAAGACTCATCCTCCCACTCCTCTGAGGGATAAAGTGGCCTGAGATACATATAAAGTAAATTTAGGACGTTTTCTTTAAAACTCTAATGGTATTATGATGGTGGGGTACTTACCTCTTCCAGACAAACTTTTTACTCGTCAGAGCTTCATCTGCAAGTCGGTCCAAGACATAACATACATGTTCACCAGAGCCAGATTTAAGCTTGTAGGGAGGAAAATCAACGACCCCACCCTGTTCACATATGCAATTACACACATAAGATCAAAACTGTGTTGTATAAAATACAGGTATAATCATCCAGGTATGAGTTTTAATATACAACATTTAATTCTCTATTTCACTACATTAATATACATAACTTTATCTCTTTTCTACATTAACACAACATATACATGCATATGGTTGCAATTAAACAAACACAGTGTGAGAGTGTGTGTGTGATTATATGTTTTTCTTTAAATGTCACTAACCAGAGCTCGAAGATGGGAGAGAATATTAGCTACAATAGCATTTGGATCATCTTGCTCCTGTGGTGGCTCAAATGAACGTCCACACAAAGTAATAAGCCATGCTGCAATAACACCGAACATGTAGAACTGCTCACCAGGGTTGTTATTTGTGTATGGACTTGCTACAAAATAATGTCTAAGAAAGTGTGGAAAGGAAAAGACAGAAAGGGAGAGATCATTGCTGTAACACAGATCAGAATTATTAATAAGTGTATTACATTTTGGGATTGATCGGCTGATCAGTTTGTATTTGTGTGTGTGTGTGTGTGTGTGTGTGTGTGTGTGTGTGTGTGTGTGTGTGTGTGTGTTTATACTACATTTACATTTTTTTAAGACACGTGATATATATTTTTTGAGAAACAGTATAAAATGCTTAAATAATATATTTTAAAAAGCACACTGGACAAAATACTAAAAGTTTTTTAGATGTCTCCTAGTATTTGGGTTTAATTCACCAGCAAGTGCTGAGCTGACGCACGCTATTTAACTGGAAGCCTAACTTTCTAGTTATCACTGACTTTGTGAGATGATGAGCCATTCTACAGGGACTGAAACCCTCTGCTTTACCCCAGCTCAAGTTCAAGAAGATCAGAAGGTGAACATCAGATTCAACATCAAATTTGAAGGCTATTTAATTTAAGGACATTTTAACCTAAAATGTGTAAAGAAGTCAGTGAAAGGTGGAGGACCAATTGTATTGCTTTGGTATGGATCAATGTTTTCAACACCAGAGTGAATACAAATGTAGACATATAAGATGCCTTGTCAATTCCACTGTCTATCTAGTACATACAGAATCATTTAAATATCGTTTCTCTCTCTGCAGGACAGTTGCCTTGTCACACATTAAAACAGGTAAAGTTATTCCTTAAAACAAAAAAAAAATTAAAATGGGTAGGTCAATGTTGTGATCTACACTGTAATAGCAGTATGGCTTAGGCACAACAAAAATCCTTTAAATGTTGATCAATAAAGATTACATAATTTCTGACACATTTGTATCTCTGTGTGTATGTGTGTAGGTTTAAACGATGACTGATCGATCGGTAAAAATAAATCAGAACTTTAATAGTACATTTAGTAGCACTTTAAATTAAGTTGGCTTTTTTAAGCAATCTAAACATGCACTCACCTGGACAATGGTTTCATGTTATGTTTAACAAGAACTTCCATCTCATAATCCAATAATTTCAGTTTATCCAACAAATCCTCCATAACCACAAACATCTGATACTGCATACCAGGCCCGCGCTCCTCCATCTCTCTGCGATTATAGTGTCATCCTTTAAATATACAATTATGCGCTTATTAGCGTTATTTCAGAAATGACTGCTATGCAGCTGTTTAAGTCACTGCATGTTATTTTTTTATTTAAGGCTTAAATGCAGGTAAGTGAGTAACGCTGTTCATCTGGTTTCCTGCAGTAAACAAAGCGCTTAGTTGTAGTTACCCTGTCGCCAGCCACGCCATTGCAAATCGGTTACGCGCATGCGCACAAATGTTACACATGCGCACAGTGTAGTAGACGCGTTCAAACTATGAAGTGTTTTTTTTTTAAATATAAATGCATTTACTTATTACAAAAATGTATTGTGTAATATTTTTTGAGTAATACGGTGTTCAGTGACATACATAAAGTATTCATAAAGTTAATTACATAAAGTATATTATTGTGGTTAATATTCATGTGGTTTTACTGTTTGATGACTGTTTGATGACTTCCTTTCAAGTCACACACTTACACTATATAGGAAAAAAAATTCCTTGAATCCATGTCTCTGTACTATTGGAGGAAACCACCGAAACTGAAGAAAACCCACACAGACACATGAAGAACTTGGAAATCCACCCAGCTCAGCATTCAAACCTGGATCCCCAGGACTAAGACAAAAATGTGCTAGCCACTAAGACACTGTGCCGCCCGACAATTTAATTTATAACAATTTACCATCCCACTTCTCTCTATTTTACTACAGCTAGCTATGCATGTGAATTTCCATCCATCCATCCATCCATCCATCCATCCATCCATCCATCCATCCATCCATCATCTTCTGCTTATTTCTCTATGAGGACTTCGGTGGGGTTTCCCATGCCCATCCAGGGTAGATACACTCAGGACACAGCGCCAATCAATTACATTTAGAGTATTCATTTTATCTTAAATCCATGTTTGTGGAATGTGGGAGGAAACCGGAAAACCCGGAGGAAACCCCCCTGGACACAGCGAAAACATGGACACTCCACCCAGATCAGGATTCGAACCAGGAATCCCCAGTGCTGAGAGGCGAACGTGCTAACCAATAAACCACCGTGACACCCGGAATATATCTTATACATGTAAACCATAATTCAGAGGAATAATTCATACATATGCACAAAGGGCTTACCCATGAAAAGGTAGTATTCTAGCATAATATTGACTTATATGTAACGGATTAATAGGTTTTCTAGAACTAAGAGAAGTTTTTTTTTTAAAAAAAAAAAAAAAAGGTAAAGCACTTGTATTATACAAACATAGAAATATGTCTAAAACAATATTTATAATAGTTATAATATTCAAATTGCAGTTGTAATAAACGATAAGGTTCCCAACTTTGGAATTGTGTATGAGATGTATGCTTTTTGTGTGTGTATCTGACTGTCAGTCTGCACTGATTGGTACAATGTGAAGTAGCTTCTGTGTAATTAAGGCACTTGTTTATGTAACTCAGCTATATATACACTGTTTAAAAAATTAGGGGAATACATTCTTAAATCTCAACGAAAAAATATTTTGGTTGAAAATCTTTATTTAGAAGATAATGTAATGCATTGAGAACCAAATAACATAAAAATGATTAAAAAAAATGTAAATCAAAATGATTATCACATGGAGGTCTGGATTTGGAATCACACTCAAAGTCAAAGTGGAAAATCAAATGACAGGCTGATCCAACTTCAGTGAAAATTCCTTAAGAAAAGTTAAAATAAGGCTCGGTAGGGAGTGTGTGGCCTCCACATGCCTGTATGACCTCTCTACAACGACCGAGCATGCTCTTGATGAGGCGGCGGATGTTCTCTCCTGTTTTTTTTATTTATTTGCTAGTTAATTTGAATAAAAACGTTTTATAAACGACTAAATGTAATGTAACCGTGACTTAAAATACACAAGTATCTTGCCCTGCTTGTATTTAAACCAATTATAGCTCAGTAAAAAGTATTAACATTTCAATGTTAGGACACATTTCTCTTACCTGAATATATTTCCATCCATGTATTATGTTTTTTTTTTTTTTTACAATTATTTGTGGAATCTTACATGATATGGCAATTTACATAGCGTTCTGTAACTCTAAGCCACAATTGATCTGCAGTTTTAAGTTCTTGTTTTATCGCTAGGACAACCATCACTTTCAACGTTCCAAAGCTACAATGCATTGTGGCCCTTAAAATATTTGACATTTTAGAATGTACACATACAATTTTAGAATGTACACATACAATTTTTTTATTGTAAGTTATCATAACAGACTTGTGGCTGTTTGTTTACACATCTACCGATAAATAACGAATACAACCAAACGTTTTCTTTCTTGGATTGTAACGTCGGAACGCCGCGTAGTGCTGACAAGTGCTGCACAAGTAGTGCTGCACAAGTAGTGGTCAAAGTTGTAATAGAGGTAGCATGCTCTCCCCGTTGCTCGTGGGAATACTTTTTTTCACCTCCCAAAAAAAGGTTTAGCATTGGAATTGAACGTGGTGATAACACGATCGGATTTAACTGGCTGACTTAAAGGAATAACCGTATTGGCAATGTTTTAGACACGACCCAAATCGGATATATGAATCATAGAATCAAAGAGGAATCGATTCCCTGGAGATTCTTAGAAAACATCTGTGCGTGTAGCGGTGGAAGAACACTGGTTCATTTCTCTTAGACATGTACCCTTCATTTAATCATTTAATTATCTAACAAAAACCATTTATTATAATTGAACGTGATGATAACACGATTGGATTTCAAAGTTTGAAATAACAATAATCGTATTGGGAATGTTTTTTTTGCTGTTAATGGTGCATTAAAATAATACGTGTTATTTTGTAAGACCGTCCGTTTTGTTTGATTAGATGAAGATGAAGATGGTTGCTTGATTAGATTAAGTGTACAGTACAGGCCAAAAGTTTGGACATACCTCATTCAATGCTTTTTCTGTATTTTCACGACTATTTGCATTGTAGATTCTAACTGAAGGCATCAAAACTATGAAACACATGACGGGTTATGTACGTAACAAAAAAAGGTGAAATAACTGAAAACGTTTTTAATATTCTAGTTTCTTCAAAATAGCCACAATTTGCTCTGATTACTTGTTTGCACACTGTTGGCATTCTAATTAATTATACTAATGAACCATTATGGGCACACTTGAAAACCATTTCAGGTGACTACCTCTTGAAGCTCAATGAGAGAATTACAACAGTGTGCAAAGCAGTAATCAGAGCAAAGGGTGGCTATTTTGAAGAGGTACAGATTTTGTTAGGTACATAACTCCACATTCATAGTTTTAATGCCTTTAGTGTGAATCTACAATGTAAACAGTAGTGAAAAAACCCATTGAATGAGATATGTCCAAACTTTTGGCCTGTACTGTACAGGTATAAGAGATGTATACAAACGTGTTCATATCAACCCATCTCGTTATAAAGAGCTTAATCCAAAGTATTTATTGGCTTTTTCATTGTCTATGCAGAGTTTCCCACTTGGAGCCCTAAAAGGAATAAGCATGAGTATATATTTAATGTTCAGATTAAAGCTACAATGTGGGTGGGCCTACAGCTAAAACGTAAAAAATATTGGCTGGAGCACACCACCAGTCCTGTCTCGTGATTGGCTTAAAGGTAAAAAACTGACATTAGCGATCCGTCGTGTGATTGGTGACAGTTAAAATGATTGATCGACTGAGACAACCGAATACTCCGCCAGAGTGCAGTGTCCTCACCCCTGAAACTATGACTTTCATATATGGTCACAAAGTAATCTTGTCATGTGGTTGCTAAAAATGCATCACATTATTCCACCACACGATGGGGGATAGGGTTCCAAACACCGCAGTCCAGTTTCAGGCTGCTAGTACATTGTCAATAAATAGTTGACTTTTACCGGTAACGGTAAAACTGTAGGTTGAACCCAAACTGGTTAATTGTATTTACTTTAAAGGTATCGCGCTATGAGTGTATCTTTGGAGCCAACGCATTCCAATAAGCAGGTTACAATGGACAGCCTGGAGAAGCAGCTGATATGTCCGATCTGCCTCGAGATGTTTACTAAGCCGGTGGTGATTTTACCGTGTCAACACAACCTTTGTCGGAAATGCGCCAACGACTTATTTCAGGTAGTGATTCAAACCTGTCATCCCGTGTTGTAGTCCCTCCAAAACGTCGCGATCGTTAGATCCCCTAAAATTACCCAAATGTTGCTTACCCTCTCCGTTTGCTGATGTGATTTTCTATTTATAGTAAGCGCGGTTTATAAACATTCACTCACAGAAACATCATTTACGATGCAAGTCAAACAAAAAGAACATCTTCGTGGCTTTGCTAAAAGATCATCTTGTTCAAAACAAAAGTGCCGAAAACCATCTTAACTTTGTTACTTTTTACAAGTTAACAGTCTGAAATTTTTAACTTTGCAATCTTGATAAGAAACATCTATTTATGTTAATGTTTTAGTTGTGTCTTTCATCTTCTGTATTCATTAGATTAGATTCAACTTTATTGTCATTGTGCAGTGTACAAGTACCCAGAAGTGCAATACATAATATTATTTACATTAAATGCGGTAGTAGCGGTGATGGGTTCCTGTCATGTATATATCTATCCATCCATTATCTTCCACTTATTCCTCTACTAGGGTCACGGTGGGGTTCCCCATGCCCATCCAGGGGATAATATCTCAGGTGCTGGGCAGATACACCCAGGACAGGGCACCAATCCATCGCTGCACACCCACACATCCACACACACAAACACAAGCCATAAGGGACAATTCAGAGCATTCAATTTACCTGAAATCCATGTTTTTGGACTGTGGGAGGAAACTGGAGAACCCAAAGGAAACCCATGTGGACATAGGGAAAACAGGGGAACCTAATTTCACTAGCTGTTGCAAATGGAACAAAGAGCAAGTAGAAATTGGAAGCACTTTGCAAGACAACCAGTATAAAGGAGTGGTTTTGCAGGTGGTGACAGACCTTTTCTTTGTTCTCATCCTTTCTGGCTGATGGTCACTTTTGGTCACTTTTGCATTTTGTCAATGAACCAGTTGTTGTAGGGAGGTCATACAGGCATGTGGAGGCCAAACACACTACTGAGCCTCATTTTAACTTGTCTTGAGGAATTTCCACTGAAGTTGGATCAGCCTGTCATTTGATTTTCCACTTTGATTATGAGTATTTTCAACTGATATATTTTATTCATTGAGTTCTAGTATGTATTATTTTAGTGTTCCCTTTATTTTTGGAGCAGTGTATATTAAAATGAACAAATTAGTTTTTTTGGTCAGCATTTTGTATTTAATATATTCTTGTTTTGGTATCTGTGTAATAATGAATGAATGAATTATTTATTGTTTATTGCACAGTTTCCCTGTATATCTATAATATAAAGTGCATGGCATGTGTCATCTCTATAGTGATTGGCACGCGGGTAGCATGGAGTTGATGATGCCAAGCCGGGCATCAATCACTGTAGAGATAATACACGTCAAGCTACGCGCATGCTTGGTGTCCCGAAGAGAAGGCACGGGGTGGCTTCTTTAAAAACTTTAAGGAATACGAAATTGAATAAAGTTATCTTGCCAAATAAGCAAATCAGTGAGTGACTTTAATGAAACATGCCAGTAAAAATGTGCGCCACCTGGCTGTACAACGGGTAAAAAAGCTTGTATACTGATATAAAAGGATTGTTGTGATAAGAAGAATAATATAAAGTGTAAAGATCTGCATAAACCTAAGCTTTTCAAATATATTCTTCATTTGCCTACCCGCAGTTTGAAGGTCTTCTTCCCTCCTTTTATGGCAGTGTCATCAAAAGTGAACTCATTCTCACGTATTATGGCTCTGCTGTCTTTATCTCCTGTGTAAGTGACCACATAGAAGTCCGGAGCCCACATTTCAAACTCTCTCTCCCAATTGATGATCGTGGAAAGAGGGGCGCTCACCAGGAATGGCCCCTTAGTGTGACCCTTGGACAGAACAAAACCAATGTTCAGACATTTTAAAAAGAAAAATGTACATGCATTGTATGCCCTAGGGGTGTAACGGTACACCGTACCTTTACAAACCGTTTGGTACGGGCCACGCAGTTCAGTACACCCATTTGCACGCACTATACTGCATGGAATTCGCAGAAACCAAAAGCAAGGATGAACTAAAATTAAAAATCAAGCTCTATACCCAAGCTGGATTAACACCTCTAAATGTAACTTTGTTTTTTTTTTTATATTATTTATAAATTTAAGGCTTTATAAACCCTTCCCACACTTGAATAAACACTTGATATGCTATTGTATAAACAGGTTTTTAAACTTTTAAACCTACAAAAATTGCTAAAGTTATAACGCTTTGGAGATGTCCGGCTAATTTTAATTCCAGCCCAGCCAGCAAAAGAGAACTGATGCTGTAACTATAGCTGAATTGAATGCTTTTTTCGTTTTTATGAGTGTAAACTTCCTCATGGCACTGATTGCAAGACATAGAGGTCTAACAAGCTAACTTTAAAACCTGGGTACAGTATTGCATTAGCAGTTTTACTCAAAATCTACAATTGTGGGTATACACACAAATTGAATATATCAATTAAAACAGACTTCTTCAGTTAACCCAATACTAATAAAACAATTACCTACACAAGCCAAAACAACTAAAAAACACTCACCTCTTTAAAGAGGGAGTAGAGAAAGACAATAGTCTGTATGGTCTTCCCTAATCCCATCTCATCAGCCAAAATAGTGTCAGTACCCTGAGCCCAAGAAAAGCGCAGCCAGTTTAGACCCTCTAGCTGGTAGAGGTGCAGAGTCCCCCCTGTCACAGACACAAAATCTGGCTGCTCCTCATACTTTATTGTGGGCTAAGAAAGAGAGGAGTAAAAAATTAACTGTTAAAAACTCAAAAGATGTTTCTGCACACACTTAAATTAAAGATATACAAAACGTAATAGTCTTGGAGATGTTAATATTAAAACGATTTAAAATACAAAACAAAACAAAAAAAAACGGAAGTAGTTAAAATGTTTATAAACCAAACAAAAAGGGTTGCAGTGATTTTAATTAGAAACTAAAGCAATTCTAATATGTCAAATAAATGCTTGTTAAGAAGAAGAAATGGTTATAGTAATGAGTAATAGTATGTTAAGCAGTAACAGTTATGGCCATCACATCACATTTGTCATCACATTTATTTGTTTTAGTTGCATATTTAAAGAGGTATGTCATCGACAAAACTTCTCTCGAATTTCAATACATGGCTGTAACCTTGCCAATATTGGGAAACCTTCGGAGACATGCTATCCTTATTTTTAGTGATGTAAGCATAGTTATACAGTTTTCTCAACAATACGCTGACTACATTAAGACATTCAGAGTTTATGGCGGCAAGGCTGAAATAGGACAGGCAACTTTATACCGGCGACGGGCTTGTTTATTCGGTGTACGCTACACTGTGGGACGGCTAGAAGTTTATCGTATCATGAACAGGTTTAGGGAATCAGGTGATATCTTGGTTCATAAAGACAAGACCAAATACATAATGTGAGCAGCTGAGCAGCATTCTTTGAGAAACAGCCAAGCTACCTTAAAGGATTAAACATCAGAAGAGCTTGCAAAAACATTGTCACTGAACTTACATCCACTGCTGCATCAAGAAATGCAATGCAATTTTTTTTTTATGCAATGATCTGTGAGTTCTCTGAGCCAAAAGTAATGCCAGATAAACCAACAGTGGAAAAGAATTCAATGAGCAGATGAGTTCATGTTTTAGCTTGTTTTAGGATTCCATATGCCAGAAGAATTTTTGTCTGCTATTCAATTACAATGACTTAACTTCTCCAATTGCTTTTTCGTTTGAGATGTGACCAGCGTTTTATTCAAAACACTAGCAGAATACTAAAGCAATGACCTTAAAACACTTTAATCTTTACTGCGGATCAAAGAGACTTTGATGATTGATGATTTTGATGGACAGACCCTAATTTCTAATTGACCAGTGGGTTTGTTGTCTTGCCAGGATATTACTGCAAAAACCATTGATCACTCACCAAAATTTAATGACTAAACTGAATAAGTTTGAATGTTGTTAACATACTTGTTTTTTATATATACAGTTAAATATATACACACTCTGTTCTTTGTTGGCGTTATTCTTATTTTTTAGCTTCCAACAAGGACTCTGCATCCCATTCACAAACAGCAGTTACATAAGTCTCAATATACAGAAGTTCAGACTCAACCAACTTTAAGTATTTTAACAATCAATAAAATGTAATTAAGTTTTTTAAGATAAAAATAATAATTATTTACTCTCTTGATGTTTCACAAAAAAACTTTATAATATCCTTTTTTTCTAGAATATGTAATGCATGTATTGTTTGATAACAAAGCTGAATTAATGAGATGTATAAAAAAAATGGAATCAAAGCAACATAAGACTAATAAGATTTCATTCTTACATCATTAACAGGAGTTCCAGGAGCTTCATTACTCTCTTCTTTTCTTCTCATTTTTCTTGGTTTGTCTGGATCCTCTTTCATCACCTCCTCCCTTCAAGTTCCAACTTAGTTAGTAAACAGCGGGTAATTGTATAAAAAAGCACAAGTTTAAATCCTTTGCATTAAAGTAGTTCAAAGTTACCTGTGTCTCCAATAAGCTGCCTTAAAGATACCAAACTCAGGAATGTCCAAGTCATCCCTCTCCCATGTACACTGGTCATAAGTTAAGTCTCTCCACTTCACCAGGTAGTGGTAATTCCCCTTTTTATCCACACTGAATGTATGTATGCAAAGTAAATTATAAGCATTACATTTCACTATATAAAAGGCCAAGCAATAGGCGTGTATAAGTGTATAAGCTAAAACTTTACCTGTGGTTTATTATTCTGTGTACGATCATCCATTCTGGCTTAATACCATAGCGGTAATACTTCTCTTCTAATATTGCATACTGTGGGTCTTTAGCTCGTCGTTTCTCACTCTTTCCTGAATCCTCCTCTCCTCCAGAGCCATAGTCTAGACTGGGTGGTTCATCCATATCAGTCTTCCTCTGGTAGTTTCTGAACATCACTGAGTGAAAAATCTCCAGCTGGGGGATAGAGAACAGAGAAAAGAGGACATGAAATTTACCACAGATTTAAATACATCCATCTATCCATTATTTGGATGGGGGGTAGTAACCCATGCCCATCCAGGGGAGAATGTTTCAGGTGCTGGGGAGATACACCCAGGACATGACAAAATCGATCACTGGGCACACATTCACACACACACAGGCACAGACAATATATAGGGGCAAGTAAGAGCAGCCAATTTGCCTTGAATCCATTGAGTTTGCATGTGTCTGTTAGTGTGGAATTTTAATGGCACTTTGCTCTTATTAGGTTTTCCTTTACATGCACTAATCAGAGCTTTTTCCTAAGGCTTCACTGCCTCTGATTGAACATCCAGAGTCAAAGAAAAACTGATGGCATCTACAGGTACCAAAGACATGGACTGTCATTTATGATTGGTTTGTGCTTTGAAGCAATTCACTGAACAGGCTCATTAACACCTTTAGTTTCTGTTATATTTTTAGTTATGTCACTGA
>JAOUQT010078033.1:0-10107 GCA_025769995.1 Xyliphius kryptos
TATAACACAAAGTGACATAATGCATTATAACATGAACTTATTTAAACTTTTGATTCTTTGGATGTTTATAAGTTGATTAACAGTTAAACTATATCATTTATAATGCATTATGTCACTTTGTGTTATAAAGCCTTATGGCTTTTTTTTTATAACACTTTATGTGTGTGGTTATGTACATCTATGGACATTAACAAAGGTTTATAGATTTAGGTAAAGTGTTACCAAACTTTTTAACAACAACATTATTTAGCTTGCTTGAAAACCTATTCAAGTCAAATACAAGACTTGTTGCACTTTTTTTAAATATTTTCTGATTTGTTATTTTTTGCACTGTGCATCTGATACTGCACAACATAAACATTGTTCAATGTTCTCTGACTGTCTTTAGAGTGATTCACGCCTGGGTGGCTTATATTTGGTTACATTGCTATTAAAAAAGGTACTTCTAACAATGAAAATAGTTTTATGTGTATAGAAGTTTTGTTGTGAAAAAATGTCAGAAGGAACATTTACCCATTTACTCAACTTTTAAGATAGATTTGTCTCTAAGTGTCTCTTTTTTATGTTGACCCACAGATTTAAGTCAGGCCTCAGACTTGGCCATGGTGTGTAGTTCACGTTTTGTTATTAAACTAAAGGGTGAACCAAATGCCCATATAGCTTTTCCACTATATGTCCTTTATTACTTACTCATATAACATTAAAATCACCTTAAATTCAATGCAAAATCAAAGTCATAGTATTAAAATATCCCCCTCTCCCTCTTGTGCTGTCCGTCATTCATACATTCATTCATTAGTTTCTTCACGTACTCACTTTCTCAGAATTGCCTTAGAACACCATTCAGACAAGACAAGACTTTTTACACAAGCTGTCTGTCTGTCATGCATCTAAAAAAAAGGATCACAATTTAATTGAGGCACATTGCTCAATGATGTGTATAAAGCAAAAAAAAAAAAAAAAAGAAAAAAAAAATGTTGGTTGTTTTGTTTGCTAATTATTTATTTAAATATAAATTGTTAATGGCTTAATAAGCATTATTATAATATGATTATCCATAAATGTTAATACAATGCACTAAAAAAATAAAACCTCTCCGTTACAAACTTACACTTTTAAAACCACATAAGTATTACATAAAACAAAATGAGATAACAACCCAAAATGCCATAACATCACTGACTAAAGATGTAACAGTAAATAAAATGATTATTTACTAAGCAACAAATCTTAAACGAATAACATTTTATGACCTCACTTGCTTCAGCTTTTTGCTAGGGTGTTACATATGCACTGATGCTTTATTAAACGTGAGGTCACATGTGGCTTTTAAAACATCATCTCATTATTGTTCTTTGTGTAAGCCAGGAAAAAGATGCAGGGGCATCAGAAAGGTTGGTGCAAACATCGACTGCTGTGTGTGTCATAAAAGAGATATTTACTGTAAATCTCCAGCAGATGGGGGGTCCAATAAAAATCACAAACACAATCACACGCGGCTTTATTACTGCCTACACATCTGCTCCTGGAGGTAACTTGGCAGTGCATCATTATGCGGCACATGACATAATATATAATATCTCACTGATTGCTTTTCAGTGCCATGAGATAGGTAATGTACTGATGCCATGAAACTGTATTTGCATCAATGAAGTAGGCATATCTCAAATGAAAAAAGTGTAATTTTAAACACAATCCACTCATGCAACAGCACAGTGTTGTAAAATGTAAAAAGTACCTGGTTTAAATTCCAATGACCTACAAGAAGCAGCACTTCTGTGTATGGGCAGAATGTGTGTATGTGTAATTTCCTATCAGCAGTCTCTATGCAGAAATGGAGAAAAGCAACTTGCTACAAATCCAATTAGACTCACTGATTGTAGCAATTCTAGAACAGCAGCAGACATCAGGGCAATGCATCAGAAGCAGAGATAACAAACGCTTGTAAGTGATGGGGGTTAAGGCCAAGGCAGATAAATGGCAACAGGCAACTGATGAAGGTGAACATTTGCCATCTTTAGTGCACTGACAATCTGACAACAATCGCTCACCCCACTGTTGCACAGTGCCTGTGACCATCTCACTTATTTACCCACATTATCCCCTTCTGCTTGCGCCTAATATACTCTCATTGGCACATTATTTGGTATGCCTCCTTGTTTCTTTATTTGTTGTTGATTACTTTTAGTTCCATTTACCAAATAGATAAATTAAGTAATATTACAATTACAAAGTCCATCTGTTTATCTGTGCTTTGTTAGCCCCCTTTATCCCATTTTTGGGAAATGAGCTATTTCATGGCACTGCAGTGACACTGATACGGTGTTGGTGACATTCTTTACAGTTTATAAGAAACACTCTTTCCAGCTTATATGTAATTATTTTTCCAATTTCATCACGTTGTAAATGTAAAATCATAAAGCTCAGTTGCTGCCGCACTGTTTGTGGTATTTATCTTGGTAACACTTTCTTTCAATCTGGTATTCATAATGCATTATAAGTGCATTCATAAAGTTTATTAACCTTTCTTGATGTACATAGATGCTCATAATAAGCATGGTCCTAAACTGTTAATACAATTGTACATCATGCTATAACACAACGTGACAATGCATTCAATGCAATGCAACAATCACGACTCTGAATATGTATGTACATTAACAAAGGCTTATATCAAATATTCTAAAGCATTATGAAGACTTTATTAAGCTCTATGAACGCACTTATAATGCATTATGAAAACCAAATTTATAAAAATGTGTTATGAGGTTTGATGCTATGTGTACAGTATGCAAATAGCAATTTGTGGTAAACAAATATAAATGGATATTTACAACATTAACGCAAAATTATACTGCTGTTTTTTTTTTTTGTTTTTTTTTTACAATTATTTTTAATAGTAATGTAAATTGTGTGTGTATAATTTGATTTGTATTATACATGTATAAATTTATATACATGTATAAATGTATTTATATATATATTCATTAATTTATGCTTTAAGTGAGCCAACATAATATCTTGTTCTTGAGTCCATTTCACAGCCACATCTCTAAAGTGATTTAGAAGCGGATGTATAAAAATATAATCACAGGAAATTATAATCCCTCAGTTGACATTTGTTGTTCAAGCTTGGCACTTATGTAAGATGTATGACCCTTCATTCGCATCCAATTTACTGTGCTGCCCTGTGGTTTTAATTTATAACACATTTACTACGGATTCAGTTTAATAATCCCTGCCTCTGTCTACACTTTTACTTTTATTATTTGTCACATTAACCTTTTCCTCATTCAGACTGATATCACATGCATACTCCTGGCAAATCAGAGGTTGTTATAATTCAGTGCCTCAAAAAGTACTAATGCATTTATAATGCATTTCAAACTCATAAATGCAGATGCCGAAATCGCACAGCTCATTTGCGTGCCTCAGCACTGATGTAAATTATCATAATATATCTCTTAGGTACCACTTTTAGATTCAGCATTCTCCCTGCTTACAGGCCAGAGCAATAAAGCTGAATCACAATGATTAGAATGTAATACCATAGGTATGAAACAAACACAAAGTGAATGGAATAGCATTCCATGTCCAGTGCTATAAATAAAAGGTACAATTTATAATAATAATAGTGCAAAAACACTATAATTTTGTGACTGCAATGCATGAACCTTGTACTTTGATGGTTTGACAGACAGGGCTTGAGGTGTTTAATAAGCAACATAAATTATGCATGCAGTGTCTTTGTTAAACCTTGTCTGCTTTGACATTTTTGAGTGGTTTCCTATTGCAAAGTCAAAGTCTGAAGGTAGGTCAGACATTCTTTTGTTGTCTTCAATGCATCATGATATTATGCATGGTTAGACATTTTGGTCACACTTCATTGACCAGTTTTTTAATGGAGGACTAAGGCTTGGAATGTTATATTTTTGTGACGATAGCACACAGTTATTTATAGTTATACATGTTATTAGTGATCAATTAGCACTTAAGACTTTTTAAGCTTATGTATTTTAGCTTCGCTTTTGCACTGGATCAGTGCAACAAACACTGGGTGGCACTTCTTGTAGCTCCCACATGGTAGATTCTTCTAGTCCTACAGCAGGTGGCCTTGGTTCTGGCGAACAAGCTGCAAACCGTGTAGGCCCCCAAATCTGAGTACTCAGTTAGCCTCAAATTTATCCTGTCCACAAGAAGCAAAATGTATGAATGCAATGACGGTGAGTTGTCATCTTGTGAGCAGGTGGGAACTACAGGTAGGTGATGCTCAAGTAAGTTTCTAGGGGGTAGAAGGTCTTCACCTATGGCACAGCATGTTAGTTGCAGCTGTGCTCAGTACTGGTATGCAGTATGCCTCTTTTTAGTTTAATTTTCCTTTTATTTAAATCTGTATGGTGTGCTATTTAAGCTGCAAGAGTAGTGGGTGACCTCAGGAATGCTCTTGTTTTTTGGAACTTATGTACCTTTTAAGAAATATATATATTTTTTTGTTTTGTTTTTGTTTTTTGTCTTCGTCAGGGTTATTTTAAAAAACCTTTAAAAAAATATTACTTATATCTTGAAATGTTCTGGCTCTGTTATTAGATCTTGCCTTTGCTATACGTTTGTTCAGGATTTACAATTCCACATTTGGCAATGACCATTTTTTTAACATGGTGGTAAAATGGTATTGATTTGGGCAAGACACAAAACCTGGATATCTTGCAGTCATTGATTTGACAGTCCTTTGTATATACATACACACAAAAAAATCTCTTTACGTGCAAATGTTTTGTGGCAGAGAAATCACATTCATCTTTATCTTTAAAAGAGTCCATGTGATGATAAATAGTTTAAAAAGTAGACCTAATAAGTAGGATCATCTTAAGGACAGTATACAAATACACACACATATATACATATAGAAATCTCCGCAAGAGACAAAAACATTTGAGCAGCCAATTTTTTGAAAACTACATTTACACTCAAACATGATTTTTTAGCTGATCCAAGACCTTGGCGTTTAAAATCCATAATGTGCACAAAAAATTGGATTCCAAGTATTTACACTGTCAAGCCCTTCTGATGGCAAAGGCAAAAAAGCACACTGACTGAACTTAGAACATGGTTGGAATGTTGAGCTGCATAAGTAGGGCCTCTCACAACATGCCATCGCTGCTGAGTTTGGACGCAGTAATAAAATCTTGCATTTTCATATAACCGAGGGTTATGGAACAACTGGTCGATCCAAAAAATTTTACCAGATCAAAGCCACTGGATTCGATTGGTAGTCCGTCAAGGCACAGGATGATACTCTACCCAAATTAAGGCTATAACTGGTGCTGACTGCAACATCCGACGGAATCTGAAAGGAATGGGCTTCAGAAACAAAAAAAAACATCTTCAAAGGCCAAGTACTCTTTAACTCCACAAAATTGCTCATTTGGATTTTGTAAGTGTGTAACAAACGTAGTACATTGAAAGGTGGAACATCAAGTGACCTTGATGGTCCTGTTGGCTTTTAAAATTACAGGCATGACAAGGAGATCCCGCCTAAGATGTTTTCCACACAGTACAGTGGGGGAGGCGCCATCATAATTCGGGGTGCATTTTCCCTCAATGGAGCTTCAGGTTGTGCAGGGACGTCAAACAGCAGCTGGCTATGTGGAGATGTTGGTGGCAACGGGCATCCCTCATGACTGAGGGCCCTCGTCTGTGTGGTAATGAGTGGGTTTTTCAACAGGATAATGCTGCAGATCACAATGCCCGCCTTACAAAGAACTTCTACCAAGAGAATAACATCACTTGTTTGGACCATCCTGCATGTTCCCCGATCTAAATTCAATTGAGAAGAAATATGGATGGATGCAAGGGAAGCTTACAAAAATGTCAGTTTCAAAATGTGGATGCCCTTTTTGAAGCCACCTTCAACACTTGGAGCAGCCTTCCCACTAACTTCCTGAAAACACTTGCATAAAGCATGACTAAATGATTATTTAAAGTGATCGAAAGAATGGTGGAGCTACTCATTAGTCATTTTATTGACACTTTGATTTCTGTTTTGAGCCAATTTCAGTTTAATTGTTTTCACTTAATAAGTTTTTGTGTCTTGTGCTGATTTCTTCTTTTAGCATTGTGAATCTCTACTTAGAACCTTTAACACCAAACAGTGCATTTTTTTTTTCTATTTTTGGCAGATCCTCTAAATGTAGTGTTTTGCTCTTAAAGAGAAAATACGGCCTCTGATTAGAGCCAATTATTTTTCGGCTTATACAACAGAGGCAAAGAAAGCAGACTTTTTTTTTTTTTTTTCTTTTTTTAAATGACAAAAAATTTGCACATTATTTTTTTCATCTCGCCTAGCTCTTTCTCAAACAAATAAAAAAGATCATTTATTTCTCATTTCTTACCTGTTCCGCAAGTCATTTAATATTTATATTGAATGTAAGGTCGTTAATTATAATTCAGACTGCATCAAGGTTTAGTGCGTATCCTTGAGGCCCTTCATGTTTCCACACAAGTGTCTTACAACATCATTAGCACTGTTGTCCTTGTGGATGTCTTAGAGTATGTTAAAATAAGAATTATAACACAAGGAGTGAAGTTACAGCAAATCAGACTATTCTAATTTGTACTTTGGTGAATGCTGAAAATACTTATTAACATATCACCATGTGACATCTGCATTCACAAAGTACCATTCTTCGAATACATGTTGGTCTATACAGATTAACATAATTATATACTAAAATGTATGACAAATTACAGAGCACTTAAAGCAACATGTGCTTTCTTTCTATATGCATGTTATGAGAAAAAACATTGTGTGTTAAGATATAAAGATACAACTTCTTCTGCAGTGTGTTTAGTATAAGGCAGTGCAACGCATAGTACTGATTATGTTGTAAACACATTAGGATATCTGTGAGAGTGTGGGACTACTTATCTAAAGATTGTGGGTTCGAAATTAAAGTCTACTAAACTTACCAAAGTGGGTCCTTGAGCAAGGCCCTTAGCACTCTTTGTTTCAAGGGCTATCATTATGTATATAGCACATTTTGCAACAGTACGTTGCCAAAAAGCAGCTTTACAGTGTCCTGAGCCTAAACAAAAAGCAAGCCAAAGTGACAAGTGGCAAGAAAAAACTTTATTATGTTGTTTTTGAGGAAAACCCCTTGGGAGAGCCAAAGCTCAGTTGTGAGACTCATCGTCTTTGAGTGGCTGAACAGTTTCTACGTTCGTTGTACACAAATTATGACTTTTTCTACCTTACAGGTTTTGGACTCTAACATGCACAAACACAGCCATGCATACCACACAACCAGTGGAGGCTGCCACTCATACCATTATCTATGGCAACTCAGTAAGTTCCAGCAAACTCTAGGGGGTACCATCAAAACTACCAAATATGTCACAAGACACCACGATGACGGAACTCCTAGCTGTAGTGGATCTGACTCTAGGGGGCACCAATATGCCTTTCTGTAAAAATCACTTTCTTCAGTCAAATTTCAGCAAATACAGTCATGCCAGACCTGTTGCCTGTGATAATTTAAGATTGCTTCAGTTGTGTCAGTCAGCACTTTCTTTCTAGGATGCATTCAAGTTCAGTCAGCAGCCCTTGTGCCAAAACTTACTAAGCCTTTAAAAAAAAAGATATTTCTTTTGAACATCTAAACTTTTCTGCTCTTCATGTTGGAAGATCACTTTCCTGTACTGGCTAGCTGCAAATAGGTTGACAAATTACCTTTTTGTTAAACTCTGACCTAACATTTCATGTTGACAGTGAACAATACTTTGGTCCACCAATGGCTCATAACAGTTTTCATTTTTTTTACAGACATGGTGTTTCTTTTTGTTAGGAAGACATATGGCAGGGATTTATGATCATTGTGCTTTATTATTCTTTTACACTTGCTTGCCTGTTATATCCATATTTTCTAGCACCTTTTTTATTACTCTTAAGCTAAATTCATTAGCGCTCTTAACTCTTAGTGTTCCTTATTTTCCCATCTGTCATGCTTCATTTTTTTTCTTTTAACTTTCATCTCCAATTTGCTTGGTGGAGTTATTAAAATTAGCACGAGCGCTCATGAAAGCAGTGTTATGTTTTTGGTTTGTGGTTCTCGTCCTTCTTACGGTCATCATGCCTACTCTCACTGTCAAACATATTCAAAACCCATCTAATAATTAAATAATTGTTACATGACTGGTTCTGGTGAATATTTCTAATCTCTTTAAGGTAGTAATTCTGTAAATTTGCGGGTCAGTTTTACATATTTTTACTTTTAGGATGTGTGAAATACTGGTAACTCTTTTTTTATTCTGTTTTATATTTTGTGTTATTTAGTTCTTTGGCTTATCCTTAATTAGGGTCTCAAATATGCATTAACAATAATAATTGTCCAATCATTTTTAATTTAAAATTGTATTTAAACTGGGTGGGTCAATTTGTAACATTATTAATGGAATTATTTTTAATAAAATAAGAGGGTTAAATATCAACTGCTTAGGTGCCTTATCTTGCTCATTTGGCTAGCTTGTTGCATTTTATCTTTCAGGTGTATGTGCATCATTAAGGTAATTGGTCCTTTGTTGTTGGTGTACAATTTTTAAGGCGTACATATCTGCCCTACTTGTCTACATCTTTAGATGTTAAACCTCCCTCTTCTTGGATAAATATGTTACACTTATTTCCTTTGATTTGAAGTTTTTTTTTTTTTTTTTCATTCATTAGTAACCATGCCCATGTTTCTTAGTGGCAAATGTGATGTCTGTGAGAATTGGATTTTAATTTTAATGACACCCCTTTTACCATACAAGACATATATAGTATATAGTAATATTGTTCTAAACAGTTTGCATCTAAAACTTCCAGGGACATTATAATGACACAATTTCCAATTAAAACTACTCATGTGAGAAAGGATCATTAAACTGGTGCGTTTTTGTGTGTGGCTAGAGTGTTTACTATAAAAGCAAATGTGACTAAAGTGGTGAGCTTAGAAATATGAAAACACACTTCATTTGCTTTTTGTACTTCAATGCATGGCATTGGATTTATATTTCATTAAATAACCAGAACTTGACACATGCATTTAGTCTATAGTATGCATTTAAATATAGAGCTTATATAAAATGCATAAATAAAAATAATAAAATACACTTTAACACAGTGGTTAGTGTTAAAGCCACAAACCAAAAGCATTACAATGAAGCAAGAAAGTCCTAGGTTTTATTTGTAGGAGGGTATGGTCATGGAATGAGGTTGTTATTGCTCTATGCCAGTCTTGAGGTAAGTGATCAGCCATATTTTACATCTGTTAAAATAAGACCTCTCTAGATTAAGGACCAGAAAAACCAGCCTCCACCTGACATTTTTTGTGGTAGTTATTTACATTAAAGTTTTATCATTAAAAATACCCTTTTATCCAAAGCCACTTACAAGTAAAATATCTTTTGGTTTTTGTATGATTGTGAAAAATGGCTAAGAAATGATGTTGTGGAAAGACTCAGATAAGAAAAAAACAAACATTTTATGGAGCAAGTGTTGATAAAAAATGATAAAAAATATTTCATAAATTACCAGGGTTTAAACTTCAAGTGTAATATCAGGTAAAGACCAAACACATTACATTACCCTGTACACATACCGACTGTGAAGCATGCTTCACATTTATATACAGGGGTTGGACAATGAAACTGAAACACCTGGTTTTAGACCACTATGATTTATTAGTATGGTGTAGGGTCTCCTTTTGTGGCCAGTACAGCATCAATTCATCTTGGGATTGACATATACAAGTCCTTGCACAGTGGTCAGAGGGATTTTAAGCCATTCTTCTTGCAGGTCAGTGGTCAGGTCACTATTTGATGCTGGTGGAGGGAAATGTTTCCTGACTTGCTCCTCCAAAACACCCTCAAGTGGCTGAATAATATTCAGATCTGGTGAGTGTGCAGGCCATGGGAGATGTTCATCTTCACTTTCATGGTCATCAAACCAATCTTTTGAACTCTGGTATGTCACTCCTAATGTTGTGTGCATTGAAATATTTGGAGCAAAACTGTGCTCTTACCCTGCTAATTGAACCTTCACACTCTGCTCTTACTGGTGCAATGTGCAAT
>JAOUQT010078043.1:0-10107 GCA_025769995.1 Xyliphius kryptos
ATCATTTTGATCATTTTGATGTTCTTTTGTTCTCAACGCATTCCACTATCTACTAAATAAAGATTTTCAACTGAAATATTTTATTAACTCAGATCTAGGATGTGTTATTTTAGTGTTCCCTTCGTTTCTGGGGCAATGTATATATCGCAAAAGGTTTTCATGTAATTTTATTAAAGTAAAAGGAAACTGTAATGTCATCAAAATGTCCCACATGTGTGTTAAAATTGCATAAAAGCATGAAGTATTTTTTTTCAAAGGAAAAATGTATCTGTAAACAGAAATAATGTCACTCATTTAAATCACAAGGTCATTCTGATTCACAAATGATGTTGAACAGTAACACTCATTTACTTTATTTATAATAAAGGCTGCTGGATTCACACTCATTATTTACTAATTACAATTAATTAATTATTGGGATGTATAAACCGTAGATTCAAGGATTCAAGGAGGCTTTATTGTCATTGTCATCACATGTAGCATGTCACAAAAACGAAATTTCAATAAATAAATGAATAAATAATAAATAGTATTTCAGTTCATTTTGAATTTAAGGAATTTGATGCTATACATGCTACACCATGCACTTTTATTTTAAGTGCTAATTTGATAAATATAAAAATAATTAAACTAGCCCCATCATCCTTAACTGCCATTACGCAATGTGCCCTATCAGTTAAACCACAGTGGACATATGAGACACTATCACATTTGTTAATGCGCCTTTTGTAAATTAATCAAGTAATAGGAGCAATTCTTACATTAAGTATTTTTGATACAAATTTCTACTTTTATATCACGTGACCAATCTACCATAACCTGATTGGTTGGCTGGGAGACTGGCGCGTTTATCTTTGGTATTACGATGGATAGGCTAAAGTTTTGGGTGAAAACATCCTGAATATAATGCGGGTGTTGTTTTCTAATCCGATTTTTGTTTGTTTACCTTATATATTTTAAACATGTTTATAGTTTTATAAAAAAAAAAAACACATTGTTTTAAACATGTATTAGTGTCTTAAAATTCTAAATGTAATTCGACATATTTTACACTGTAAGACATCAGGGACAGATAACATCTTCCACTGAATATTTTTGTTAATGTTTTATGATCCTAAATCCATAATATAATTAATAATTAGGGTTGCCGACTGGTCAGCTGTGACAATAAAGTGTACGTTTTAGGATTAACCGCTAGATGGCACTGTTGTCAGTCTAAACGTGTACAGAGCGTTTTGTAACATGTCTTTTTGATTAGAAATGATGGCTAATTTTTCAATTTAGAGTAATTAAAAATAGGTTTAAGTGTTTAATTTATCTTTGGAATAATGTTCGCCTCTTAGCACTGGTGATACAGGTTTGAATCCCAATCTGGGTGGAGTTTCCATGTTCTCCCTCTGTCTGCATGGGTTTCATCCGAGTTCTCTGGCTTTTCCCCACAGTCCAAAATATAGATTAAATTGTCCTTGTATAGTCTATTTGTGTGTGTGTGTGTCAAATAAGTTTTACAAATGCATTGCAGCTTTACACTGTCATGAGCCTGAACCCTCAATGAGCAAACCAAAACAACAGTGGCAAGAATAAACCTCCCTGTTATTCATTCATTCATTATCTTCCGCTTAATTCTGTACTAGGGTCGCAGTGGGTTTCCCTATGCCCATTCAGGGAAGAACGTCTCATGTACTGGGCAGACACTCCCAGGACAGGTTGCCAATCCATCGCTGGGCACAAACTCAATCACACAGCCAAACACACATACACACACTATACGGGGCAATTTAGCGCATTCAATTTATTTTGAACCATTTTTTTTTGGAATGTGGGAGGAAACCGGAGAACCCGGAGGAAACCCACGCAGACATGAAGAGCCAGATCTCAGAGGTGAATGTGCTAATCACTAAGCCACCATGCCGCCACCTCTATTATGTTGTTTTGAGTTAGGAAAAACTTTGAGAGAACCAAGGCTGAGTGGGGGACTCATCATCTTTGAGTTGCCAGGTAAGTGTGTTAGTGTGTGCCCAGTGATAAATTGGTGCCCTGTCCTGGGTGTATCTTCCCAGCACCCAAAAAGTTCTCCTCTGTATGGGCATGGGAAAGTCCCCAGCGACCCTAGTAGAGGATTAAGTGGAAGATAATGGAGGTGTGAGTACAGTAAATATAGTTCTACAAAAGAATTCTGGTACTTCTGTGATTGCTCCGTGGTTTGTTGTTGAGCTATCAGTTTAAAGGTTGTGTTTCAAACCCCAGGACAACTGATGTTACCAATGTTGATGCTTGAGCAAGACACCCTCTTTGGTAACCCAACGTGCTGTATGGTTATCCTGTGTTCAGATTTCAACCAGTAAAAGCAATGTAACAGCACATTTATTTCATTTATTTAGTGCTTAACTGTCTTTGGTGCGTTTGGTTAAACCATTTTATTTAGGCTGTGACGCTCTCCACCTTGCTGTCAAGTGGGAATCGAATCCGAATTTGAGGAGTCAACTCACAATTACCAATAATAAACTTAGGGAGTCGGCTCCTTTTTAAACCAATCCTTAGCTCCCACAGATAAGTCTGTGGCAACTGCAAAAGTCATCGAAAATGGGGCGAATAAACTTCGGTAGCGTGTTTAATATGTGGCTGGAGATTAAACATTAAAACCTTTGAAATAGCACTATTTTAAAGCAGATACAGCAAACCCAACGCCCACCGCGCTCCGACGAGTCCCCCACCAACGGTTTGATGAGTGGGATGAACACGTGATCGGAGCGTCCATTAAGAAAGCGGGGGGACTGCGGACAGTTAAAATAATTTACTATATAACAAATTCATTTATTTATGGTAAACCAAGACGCATATACAAATAATATACACTGAGAATAAAAATGTGTTAGTGAAAATTTGATGACGTGCTGTTTCAGAGTAACAGTTCCACGATGGCTCCACCCAACTCCCCTATGGAGGAATACATGGTAAATGCAGGAAAGCCAGCCATTTTATACTGTCCCTGGTAAAAAGTGGAGACGGCCGCGCTCAGCAAAAAAAGGAAATTGGATAAACAACTTAGTGTAGCTCTCTTCAATAATTATAAGTCGTCCTCCTGAATTCGCGGCGTCGCTGGTAAGTGGATTTGCTTTATTGTGGAACGATGGCGCGGTAAAATTGCTGACTCCTCGTCCTGAATTAGCTTTGTAGCTAAGTGCTAACTTGTTACTCCATGCCGCAGCTATAATGCAACGTGCGTCACGGTGCAGAGCTGCTTTAGAAGCGTATGAGATAAGAAACACCAAACATATTTTTCTTTTGGATAAATAAACAGGGTGTGGTCTTTCGCCGCATTTATGTGGGTGAGCAATAATAAGATGGTAGTGATTCTGTTATTCCACACGCTTGTGCACCATTACAGTAAACAGGAGCTGCTGCCTCACTGTGTTGGCTCTAGTTTACCTAATAAGGTCACATTATGAGCACATACACAATTAGGCATCTTAATGGCTCACCTAACATTTTGCTTTAAGGTTATAATTAAGGTGAAATGCGCATCAGGTAGCTCAAGCTCTGCACATTCAGAAGGCCTGGGTGTCCTGTGGTGTCTCTCAGGCCTACCTACCTTTTAAAAATCATTCCTGCGCATCGTATTACATCTAACACGTGTAAGCATGGCCTTTGGAGACATTATTTGGAGTGTTTTACTTTCCTCTTGACACAACAGCTGTTCAAAGACTCAGTTAATGCATGTTGTTCGTAATTTCTAAAGGCTCACTATAATGCAATAATTATAAAATGCATGCTGTTGCACCACTTTGCTTGAGATGTTTGATTCGAGCGGTTGAAGTTCCTTCACACGAAACTAGCCCAACCATGCTTCTTCTAAACTAGAAACTATGCACCTAATTAATGCCTTACTGGAATAGCTCATGCCCTTTTTCAAACTGATGCTACAGACATGGGTGTATACATACTTTTGCCCATATAATGCAGATGCATGTTATTGAGCTATGTGGTTAAGAATACCTACTTCAAATACCCGTTCTTGACCACCTGTCTACTTATTTTTTTTACCTTTCACTGAATGTAGGTTTATTGCTTTTAGCACTTTTATAATCCTTAATTGTCCCACCGTGGGGAAGTTTTGCAAAGGAAAGAAAGGGGATGTTTAAAAAGTCAAAATATATATAGACACAGCCCCCTCCAAAATTGGTTAAGAAGTGTTCTTTGGCTTTTAATAAATTCTTTAAAAAAAGATCTTGGACAAAAAAAAAGAGAGACCGAAATCTAAGATTTAATTCAAGTGCCTTTATTTGGTGGGGGCAAAAAAAAAATCACACATTAACAAACATCTTTTGAATGAAATAATGTGTGCCACAATTATTGACACCCCTGGAGGTAGTTCTTTTGCAGACAAGACAGCACTTAATCCTTTCCTATGACTCTTCCTGAGATGGAAGAAAAGCGGGCTCTTTGACCATTCCTCTTTGCACAACCTCCCAAAGTCCTGGGACTACTTTACATTTAGGTATTTAGCAGATGCTTTTAAACCAAAGTGACTTACAGGTGCTTGGTTGGGGGTCTGAACACAGGGTTGATATAGGACTGATGAGGGTTAAGGGTCTTGCTCAAGGACCCACACTGGTAACTTCAGTGGACCTGGGATTTGAACCCATGTCCTTCTGATTGATAGTCCAACACCCTAACCACTGAGCTACCTCGCCCTCCATGCACTCTTCTCTTCAGCTCACCACACAGGTTTTCTATCAGGTTGAGGTCTGGGGACTGAGATGGCCACGAGAGGAGCTTGATTTTGTGCATTGTAAACTGTTTTTGAGTAGATTTGGCCACATGTTTAGGGACATTATTTTGCAGAAAGACCCAGTGATGACCCATCTTCAGCTTTTGGTCTGAGGCCACCAGATTCTTGTTTAAAATACCCTAATATTTTCATGATGAGTTCATGATCCCATGTATCCTAACAAGGTTCCCTGGTCCTTTGGAGCAGAAACAGGCCTGCAGCATCACCGATCCTCCCCCATAAGTAACTGTGGGCATGATGTGTTTTTCTGCATACTCATCCTTGGTTCATCCTCACCCATCCACCAGATCCACTTAGTGTTTGTTTTCAAAAAGTTTGAGTTTGGTATCATTTGGACCATCTATAACTAAGAAAAGGCTTTCTCCGTGCATGCCTCCCAAACAGCTTGTTTGCATGGAGATGGTTCCTTAAAAAGCTCACTGTTAGGATAAAAAAAAAAATCAGAATGAAATTATGCTTATGCAATTAAAAAACAATTTATGTAAAGTAACAATACAAACATACACGCTTATGTACAGTATCAAAATATAATACAGCAACACCAGAGACCAAAAAAATCGACCTGTACAATTTTATATTTGCAAAATAATAAAATAATTTTTTATTACTGTTATTTAATTCCAGTAACTAATGCATTGTCATATTTTGCTAAAACGAAACTGCACAAAGTATGCAAGCTTGCAAACTCAAACAGCTGGTTTCTGCTTTGCTTAAGCTCAAATTTTATGCAAAATGGGACGAACGGTCTACTTACTGCTCGAACACTACAAACAATGCAAATTCGTTTTAATTGACCTCATTTTAGTCATAATTTCATTTTAGTTGTTGAAATCTTTAAAGGTTTTATGATACATTACTGTTCATATTGTGATACTGGTAGTTTTTTTTGAAAATACATATGTGAAATTATTTTAAATTAAAAGCTTTAAACTGGTGATGCATGCAAGTTTGTAGTAAAACCTTTAAAGGCACCCCAAACTAGTGATACTCTTGTTTTGGTTCAGGTTTTTTCAGACTGATTTCACTTCACCTGATTAAAATATTGCCATTTATTTGTTACCCTACATTTGGACCATGGGTTTAATTTGACACATGGAAATTAAATCCTTCCTCCAAGTTTTGTAATTGCATACAGAATATATGGACAGATATTAAGACACAAAATAATTTAATTGTAAAAAGGTATGTTTTACCCAGTCGCACTGATTTTGGGGTTGAACATCAAGTACTTAGCAATGCATTTTTCAGAAACTGAAGTAGTGGTACGATTGAAGCATAATCATCAGTCACATTACACAAAGCCAGGTTCATAAGTTTGGTGTGGATGAATTAAAAAAAAAAAAAAAAAAAGTAGTCCTAAAAAAAATAAATAAAAATTGAACTGACCCTCCAAAATCATGTGGAAAGAATTCCAAAAATAGTGAAAGTGGTTTTAGCTGCAGAGGGAGGTCATCTTAGAATGGGGTTGGCAAAAAATGTTCATGTATGTGTCCCAGTACTTTTGTTTATATGGTGTATCAAGTTGAGGACAAGTGCGAATAAATATTTACTACATTGTTTAACATCTGTTGTTCAAACTGACGTTGAGTTGTATGTTTTAAGCCGTTTCCACAGCTGCTATTTTTTCTTTTCTTTTCTTTTTCGTTAAAGCATCGTACATGTCATTTGGACCTGTCATTGTGCACTTAAGTCACTCACAGGGTTCTCTTGAGCCAAATGTTCCTTAAGCACCAATTTAAGTACTGTAATTGTTTTCTGTTCCTGCAATAGAAATAAAGCGTTCATTGAAATGGCTTAATACTAAATATCTTTTTTCATTCACTTTATGACTTGTTTTAACCTTATTTTTAGGTTGATAACAGGATTTTTGCAAATTTGAGGGCATGGTATCTCAGTGACTAGGTTGTTGGACTATTAATTTGAAGGTTGTGAGTTTAAATCCCAGGTCCACTGAAATCACCAATGTGGATCCTTGAATAAGACCCTTAACCATCTTTGCTCCAGGATGGCTGTGTCTATTCTGTGTTCTGACCCTAAAAATAAATTTGGCTATTCTCAAGTCGCTTTGGGGAAGAGCGTAAGCTATATGACCAAATGCAAATGTATGCAATGTTACTCCATCAGAGGCTCCCCTGCTCTGCTTTGTTACACAGCTTTCTTGTGTTGAACACACTTAATCCAACTAATGAGCCAAATCACAGCCTGTTTTTGAGTTAAAGTGGGTGTGGTGAAGCACAAACATGTGTGGTAGAGAATCTCAAGGACCAGGATCACTATGATATACTGAAATATTACAGTAACTACAGTATAATGAAAACGGTACAGAATGGCATTCATTCAATAGGTATTTAAATCTAAGATTAAAGTGATTGGACAGTAAGTTACAATATACACTTTTCTTTAAAGTGTGACGTGTTCAATGTTTTCATGCCATCTGTTTACCCTAGATTTGTTGGCTTATCTTCATTTTGCAGAGTACATCTGATGGTTTGGTTGGCTTATGTACTTACCACAAACTGGAATTGAACACAACCTTCTTTCAACCGTGAGTGTGATTACTGTATTTACACCTGCCTATACAAATTTCAGACCAGAGTTAGCTTTCTCTGGACTACATAGTGCTGTTGGGAAAATACCCGTAGTCCTGCTGCTTAGCAGGGTATTTTCCTGACACTGTGGATTAAAAGCATTTAATGTGTTTGTAGGTTATGTATAGTTTTGGTGGTGTTTAATGTGAATAGATGACAATAGTTTGTTTAGACTGTGTAGGTGCAAAGAGGCTTGATTTAGTTTAATAGGATTAAATATCCTGATTTGACGTACTCTTACTAGAACGACGGTAAATCCACTTAATACGAATTTAACATGCAGCGGCAGAAGTTCTTATGACTGAGAGAGGGCTTTACATTGGCCTCCTGTGTGTTCATTATTGATTGAAGGGTGCTAATGCTTTATAAATCAGTGTATTAAATGGACATTCTGTAGCAGTCCTGGAAAAAAGAAGCTTGGTTCATTAGGAACTAATAATCAGTTAGACCTCTAAGTTAAAACACCACAGGTGCAACGGGAACAAACTGTTTGTGGTGCTAAACAAACTGCTGCAAAGACTTTGTTTAAAAGCTGCCGGTGTACATTTTTTATTATAGACTGATATGAGAAGCAAATTTTTGGGAAGCTGCTGTGGATTTTTAATTTTTTTTCTGGGGAAATTAAAAGCATATTGAAGTCTTAGGATATGAAATGTTTTGGCTAAAATGCGTCAGATGCAGCACTTGTTACGCAGTTAAAGTTTTCCTCAGTTTCTTTAGATTCGTTGTTATTTTGAGCAGCCTTTGTGTCCTAATGTTTCCATGGTCGTGAACCATAGTGCTCCAGATTACATGAGCGAGTCATGTGACTCAGAACAGCCAGTCACACCTCTCCAAACAGAACGTTCATGCTGGAGCAGAGCCGGAACACAATTGTGCCCCAGGGACGCATCGGCAGAGGGATTACCAGTTTGTTACTGGTCTCCATTCATTCCTGCCGATCAGTCGCATTTATCAGCATTAATCTGACACGCTGTTTACCTGACGCTGCACTTCGTTCTGCTTGGCTAAGAGAAAAGCTCACAAAAAAGTCCCCAGCCATCAGCACTTTCCTTTGTGGGCAGCAGGGGAGTGGCTTTTACTGGGCCATCAAGTCCTGGCCCAGTTAACAATCTTTGCCCAGTTAGTGATTGCACCCTTGTTTGTTACAGAGCGCCGTTTCGTTTTGCCCCCTGTTGAGTCCGTCTTCAGGTACCTGGATGAGGTCAATGTTTTGCGCTTCTTCTCATCAACTTCAACCTGATTTTGGGTGGCGGTCTTCATCGTAGCGGTCATTCGTATGCGTCGTGAGGACTGCGCTGTGTGGATTTGTCTTATTTCTTTTGTTTTAAGACCCTACATTTACTCGTCAGTCACATCTGTTTTTGGCAAAGTGAAGGAACAGGTTTAAGAAAATGGCATCTTTTAAACTGGACTTCTTACCAGAGATGATGTTGGACCACTGTAGCCTGAACTCAAGTCCGTTGTAAGTACACCCACTGTTACTCTGTACCCAGGATGTCTGCTTACTTTGATTCAGTGAGTAAAGCGCTTGTGATGGTAACTGCAAACTCAAAATTTCACAAACACAAACTTGCTTTTTTAAAACTTTTTCTTGTACATTGCTAAAAACTAGCATTGGGAAACTTTGTTGCTTCTGGTGAATGTTGCAACACCGCTCTTAATTCAGATATTTTCAATTCAGTTTTTAGGGTGCTTTGTCTTTCTTACTTTGCAGTCTTGCTTAATTATTGTTTTTAGAACAAAGAGATCTTGACAATATATCTAATCCTAATTGAATAATGGAGTTTACTGTTTACAAAAACCTATCTGATAAATTAGCTTCAAACTACTATTTTATTTTTGTCTTCTTGCATTGAATGCAAAGTTGATGGCCCACCATCAGATGCAATATCTGACCGAAAGTATGTTGACCAACATCGTTCCTGGTGCCTTAGTATACATTTTAACCCTAATTATTTGACTCCCAGCTCAGGAAATAGTGATTAAATTCTTTACAAATTTAGTAAATATGATTTAGGTGTGGTGAACTGTCCAGTGTGTGTTAGCTTGGTGATTAGGGGGTTGGACTATCATACTAAAGGTTGTGGGTTCAAATCCCAGGATAGACTTTGTACTATAATAAATGCATTGTTGTTTTCACGTCGTCACTGGTGATAGAATGCTAATGAAAACTTGTTGCCCGTCAATAATAGTGTCCTTATTGTTGTTTTTAAGTTAATTAGATGTGATGTGTTGCTGTACACCTTTTTATGGTTTGTGTAATCCTGTACAATGTGTAGTAGCACTCAGGTTTGATGTTAACAACATTTGTAAGAATTAATACTCTATGCTCAGACGTGTTCATATACAGATACAGGTTGCACAAGTAATCCAACAATTGCCAAAGTCGTGATGTGATTCATAGGCTTACATAACTAGTCGCTTGAGTTTAATAACATAAAAAGTTTTATGCTGGTTGTCACTTGTGTTAATATAATAATCTGATCTGTTTGAGCATTTTGTAATTTTAGTGTTTTAGCAACACTAAAATAAAACATCCTAGATCTTAATTAATAAAATATTCCAGTTGAAAATCTTTATTTAGTAGATAATGGAATGTGTTGAGAACAAAATAACATAAAAATGCTCAAAATGAAAATGATCATTTCATGGAGGTCTGGATTTAGAATCCGACTCAAAATCAAATGACCGGCTGATCCAACTTCAGTGGAAATTCCTCAAGAC